>JAULBP010107082.1:0-10326 GCA_032355345.1 Lepetodrilus pustulosus | reverse complement strand
GGTCAGATGTGGATCCCATTTTTATTTTTGTTATTTACCTGTACTATCGTATAAGGCTGGTACTATAAGGCTGGGGGATATGTAGTGGACCCCAAATTCAGCGTTACATCGAGGGGACACTGTACTAGTATTTTACAAAGGGGCCAAGTAGTTCAACTGTAAAATGTACAAAGTGTTATAAGCCTCTGAAACAAATGGTTCAGACATACATGTGCTGCACTACAGCAGCCAGCCAATACCTTCAGATAACTTATTAGCTGAAATTTAATGTAGGCCTATTTGAATAAATATTAAATGTATTTCGATGTTCTAATAGTAAATCAAATCTAGAGTACATATCTGTCTGGATCTGATAATATATGTGTATATCGGTTCTAATTGAACACATTTGAATAAACAATAAATGTTTCATTACTACAAATATGTTTAGATTAAATATCAGGAAGGATTTTATCGGATCGATTTATGTAGTATTTGCCATGAAGTCTGTGGAATACGTATCTTCTTTTGTTTTGGAGTTTTTGATAAATAGCCTACATATAATTATGCTAAAATTATATTTTAGCATTTAGACAAATTAGGTGTGAAAAAAATTGTGCTATGTTAATACCAATTAACTACGTTGTTGTAGATATAAGAACTAAAGTAGACAGAAGTACATGTTATTAAAATTACTACTACTACTACTACTACCACTACTAATACTAATACTAGTACTACTAGTAGTATTAGTACTATCACCATAAGTGTACATTAGGTAGATTTATTCACACTGTGGACACACATGAAAAGTATTTGTTGAATGAAAGGCTAAGCTCAAAACAATGATTTATCTAATGTCGAACTTGGTAACCATGGTAACCATCCTAACAGGTAGCAAAGCTCTGACTCCAGGTCATGGATCATTTGGACGTTATCAGATCATCAATTACAAAGAACATAACAGAATTACAAATCTGATGCTGTGGGGCACATAAACATCCCATGTTGGAATACAATCCAAACACACACTGTCACACACATGCATGTACATGCAGACGCAAAATCAAATGCAAACACACACGCACATGATCATGCGCGCACACACACACACACACACACACACACACACACACATAACACCATCACTGCCATAATGTCCATGTTTTGTGTGCTAACATGACTGCGATCAATGTAAATATGCTCCTCTCTCTCACTCTCACATCGCATCACCGGCAAGCTTGTTGCTGAAGATGTCGATATTTCACACAGGCCCACAGGGAACACTTTCACCTCACCAGTTTTCAGCAGGCCGTTTTCGGAAGGCATAAACTTGTCTGCAGGAACCGCGTGGCAGCTTGTTTGGGGGAAAGTACAACTTCGTGAAGTCTCTCGATGATGAGTTTGGTGCCGTGTACCGCTAAAGTCTGGGAATGCCAAGCCGCGAGGGCTTAGGAGTGCCGCTAGTCTAGGAGGACAGAGTGGTGGAGGAGGAGGAGGAGGGAGAGTGCCGCTAGTCTAGGATGAGAGAGTGGTGGTGGAGGAGGAGGAGGGAGAGTGCCGCTAGTCTAGGATGAGAGAGTGGTAGAGAGGACTCTGAGAGAGAGAGAGTGTGCCTGTGGCAACATGTGTCAGGCTTCAGATGTGTCTTCTCTTGGTCGAATCATTGCCTTCGGTCATTTGGGTAAAATAACAAACAATAACAGTTGGAAGGATTCTCTAATAGTGTGCGATTACTGTTAGAGGTTGGAGACAAATAGCTGTATGGTGTTAGATAAAATTGTTGTATTGTGCCAGAACTTATGAAATAAATAGTGGCATTATGCCAGAACTAATGAGATAACATGGTAGTATTGTGCCAGTAGTATGAAATAAAATAACTATTTAATGCCAGAAGTATGAGATAAAAATATTTGCGTTTTGGTAAGTGTGTCTGTTATCGTGTCTCAAATGTAACTGAAATTATTCATCAGTTGGTATCCCAAGTACTCAAGTATTCAATGCATGAAACTACATTTTAGATACCGGTAGTACTGTAGAAGAGAAGATGCTAAAATTAAGTGGATGTCATCATTTCTTTTATTATGCATAAAATATAGAAGCTCTTACTAAGAACTTAACAGGTAGATCTATTTTCACCTTTGGGATAAAAAAACAGAGCTAATTAACATGATTATTGACAATATTTATGAATTCTTCAACACAATGTACTACTTTGTTTTTAAGCATTGTCTGTAGTTCCCTGACTTTATGTACATATAGTTATGTGTATCTGTTATACACAAAGGGTATACACATTTTTCTCCTTGTGTTAGTAAATTACCAAACAGCATTCCCAATGATCAAGATAGTTTTATAGACAATGTATCTCTGATTGTGTACACATGTATTTCTTGTATTTACATGCATTTTCTTCTAGTACTTTTCATCGATTTTGGCTACGAACAATTTTGGAAGGAGATGTAACATGTAGAACTACTGCCTGTTTTACGAACGATACTGCCTAAGGCAATTTGCATCCTGTCACAAATGTAGAGATTCACTGTAATTGTGTTCCAGAAATACCTCAGCGTATACTGCTCTAGCTGTTATCAGGTTTCTATTTACCTAAAAATATATTTGTTTGTCTTGTTAAGCCATATTACCGCAAAGCCAATGGAATATATAGAATCAGAGGAAGCCATTGTTACTTAACTTTATTTTTAAATTTTATATCAATATGTTTCTTTTTATCTTAGTCTCTTTGAAAAATGATGTGCATAACATTTTTAAAAAGCTTCTTACAGTAGTCACTAATTCCTATGTTATTAGAAAAATTATCACTAAAATAACTACATGATAATATTGTAATAATGACAACATCGTTGTCTTGTCCTTCAATGAACATCATAGAAATCATTGGCTTTGCGTTTCATGGAATTTGGTCTTGTGACCCATTAGCTTCATGGTACAATGAATGTTAATATAACAATGACTCTACATTCATTACTTAATGACTAGTGAGCAAATATTAGATGAAAATAGAATGAAAGACAGGTATGTTTATGAAGCAGGGTGTGATATAACATGCTCCTCCTCGTCTCAGCCAGCAGGGTTACCCCTATGGCTCATTTGGTAGAGTGTTGGACTCTATTCGAATCCCCAAATTAGTATGGTTCTCTGTTTCGATGGTGTCCAATGTGTATTCATGTTGTTCCCAGTGAATTTATATGAATTGTTTGACTGAGATCCCTGGTAGCTCAGAATGAAATAGCTCGATTAGTAGCTCAAGGCCAAATAACCATGTGGAGGGGGAGAATGTAGCCGGGTGTGTCTCGGCCAGTCCAGGGGTTGCCCCTTTGGCTCAGTCAGTGTTAGACTCACAATCCAGCAAATCAGGTTCAAATTCCAGGATTGGCATGGTTCTCTGTTTCATTTACAGAATCTCTGTTTTTGTTAAATACAAAGGACAATTAACACTGGTGACCTGGATGAAGTCACTATAGGTCTGTACCATTCCATCTAACCTGCATTGCTGCCAATATATACTGGAGTCTGATCCAGTGATCTGAGTGACCTCCCTTTGATGAGTAAGTGTTAGTAGCACTTCTACGTGCTAGTCCATTTCTATACAGACTCTGAAAATATTATCAGATCCCAAAACAGATTAGACATGCTAGCGTGATGATCGTCAGCTTCGATAATGGCTCCCGTTCCTATTATTATATTTATCAAGAGCCAAGTCACGTATGCTTGCCAGCTAATGGATTGGTGACCTTACAGAAATGGTAGCGAATGATTAAATTTCATGAAGAAATGCAGCAACGCGTATAACCGGTGAGATGTGAAGGTCACGTGTTCCAATCCACACGTAGGTAATGATAAAGGCTCTGCTTATTGGACACCAGAACTGTCTTAGTATTGATTTGTTAGCCTCTAATTGGTCCAACACCTAAAATTATTATCAATTTTGAAGAAATTGCATTAACATGATTAAATTCAATACCAAAAGAATGTTATTTTGAAAGCATTCATTAACCATCCTCTACACAGATGACCATTATCTTTAACCCATTTGATGTCATAATGAAGTACCGGTATTACAACAAGGTCTGACAGCAAACTTAATATATCAAAAGTTAATTTTACATCCAATCTATTGTTGTGACAAAAGACATGTCTGAGAGAAAGTAAATATCACTCTCTAGTCTTGTATATCACAGTGCTAGTAAGCGGTGAATTATAGATCAATTAACTAAAATAAATAATAATCATATACCGGTATATATAATTACTTCAAATATTTTCTTGCTGTATCTTGAAATATTTCCATGTCAGGAATGCCAAATATCATACTGACATACATCTGTTGATAATTACATCCCAATAGTAAATTAAGCCAATAAACATTCACAAATGCAATTACTATCACTTCATTTAGCTTCAGCTGACCTACATTTGATTCCGAAAAGAAAAACTCGAATAAAAAAAAAGCTCTTTATCACATAATGGTTTTGAGGTCGTCCCTGTACCCTGTACATTAATTAGCACATAAATACCATCCCCTTTGCTTTGATGTAGCATCTGGCGATCTGAACACGGGGTGCTTAAATCTGCAGTCTCCTGAAGCTCTGGAAAGTGTACATGTAATTCCTCAGAAGATCATGGCACACTCGCAGGACCTGGAAGATAAACTGAGTTCCAGGCCTCTTCCTGAAGACCACTCTAACTGTTAGGAATCTATGTCTGCTCACACCATCTGTTGTCTCACAAAGGAACTGCCAGTTTGTTGAAGGCTTTGTCTTTTATCACTAACGACTTGTCTGAAAGAGAAGCTTAGCGTTGATACATCTAAGGCTGTTCTACAGGCATATGTGAATCAAGACTCCATCTGACAATTAAAGCAAAGCAAACAGGAACAGTCTCAGTACTGCCAGTAAAACAGTAGCAGTCCCGGAAGAGTTAACGGTAGCAGTCCCACCAATAAGAATGGCAGTCCCAGCTAAGTCGTTAATGGTTACAGTCCCAACAGTTTGCAGTAGCATAGCAGTTAACAGAAGCAGTTCTATCAGTTAACAGTAGCAGTCCTGACAATTAACAGTAGCAGTCCCAGCAGTTAACAGTAGCAGTCCCAGCAGTTAACAGTAGCACTTGTAGTAGTTAACATAAGCAGCCCTGACAACATTAGCAGTCCCAACAGTTAACAGTAGCAGTTCTATCAGTTAACAGTAGCAGTTCTAGCAGTTAACAGAAGCAGTTCTAGTAGTCAACAGTAGCAGTTGTAGTACTTAACAGTAGCAGTCCTGACAATTAACAGCAGCAGTCCCAGCAGTTAACAGTAGCAGTTGTAGTAGTTAACATAAGCAGTCCTGACAACAGTAGCAGTCCCAGCAGTTAACAGTAGCAGTGTCATTTACTGAGAGTTCTGTGTCTAACGAAGACCTTTCAAAGGCTGAGGAAAGAATAAAAACACTCTGGTTTGGCTAACTTCATTAATTCTTTGACATTTAAATGTTTGCTGTTAGCTTTCTGAAGTGTTTTCAGCAATCAAGACACAAACTGAACTACAAAAAATGCTTATCTGACATTTCTAGAAAGTGGTAAATGATTTTGCAGGTTTTTAATTTAGTTGAATTTGTATTGAAAATGGAGAGGAAACAAGTATTGATCTGGAAAAATGAAGATATAAATTGGGCAGTTTTATGAGCTGTAAATCCTGTGAGAATCTGATAAATATAAAAATTAAAACAAATTACTGCCATCGTCCTAACTGGTTATTAAGTTTGAACAATAATTGGTCTTAAAAAGTAGATTTTCATCAAGTGACAGCATGACATTTGTGTTCATCAGATTACTGCAGGTAGTGCTACAAATCTATTTGATAATTGGTCCATTGGCTGTTAAGAGATGGAACCATGGCCAACCCCTGATCTCATAAATTGCCCATAAAGTTCTTTGAGATTGGAGCCATCTTTGCATTCTAGATCTAATAATTGGCCCATAGAGTATGACAAAATGGTAGCCAATGCCATAGTCTGGTAATTGGCCCATAGAGTATGGATGGTAGCCATATTGAATTCTCGTAATTGGCCCCATATAGCATTAAAAAAAATGGTGGCCATCTTGGATTCAGATAATCGTTCCATAGATAACAGAGAGGTAGTAACCATATTTAATTATATACATGTAACATGATTTGATGGCTTTTGAGAAACACTATTTGAAATGTTTTAGTTTATTCTACAAATTTTGGCATTTTTATCATTCCAAATGTTGGACTCCATTATAAAATATGTATTAACTTCCTTAAATGAAATATGTATTAATCTATAAAAGGATGATCTATTAATTGTGCTGGGATGTAGTGATTGGTGATTATGTATCCATTCTAAGCCTTAGATTTGTTACAAATTATTGTTCTCAGCAGTGAAATCTGAATTAAAGCATTTCATGACAGGATCGCATGATGATCTGTGAATTAATTCCATTTCCTAACACTAAATGTTCATGTTTCTTTTACTTTAACATTTTCAACACTTGGTTAGGAGTGTATTCCACCGCTTGGCAAGTCCAATGCCATAACTATTAGTTCATAGATCTACAAAGATGCGAAAGCAAATTTTCTTCCATGCTATAATTATTTAGATGCCATTGAATCCTCGACTAATGCTTGCCTTACACGTAGTTACAATTATCTATAATTATTTGACACAGAGCACTGCACACAGATTCACAGTATTGACATATCAATTTCAGTCATATTGTAATAACCGATTCCAGAGAGTTGTCCAAATAATTGTCAGCATGTGTCAAATTATGTGTCATCAGTGTCAAAGGAAAATGGCCATCACGTCAAAACTGTTTGCCAAGAAATAGGCAATTTACCGTACCAATTCACCAGTTCCTCAGCAATATAGAGGATGGCAAAGACTGCAAATAGACCCTATTCACAGATTCTGTCTGCTAGTAAAGCTGTCTAAAGAATGGAAGCCGTAGCTTACAGATGCTGAAAGATACGCACATTTACGAAGAGTCTCAAAGCGGGGAGAGAAAAAAACAACTTGTTATTTTCAAACATTTCTAGAGGTCTGATGAAAGATTCTGGCTTTGTTATTATATAAAATAAAGCCACATGTAATGTGTTGAAACTTGAACTTCAAGAAATGTCAAATCCTATTTTGATCAAATGTTTATGTCTTCTTTTGAATTTCTTCCCAAAATTCTCCTTTGTATTTTCTTCATCATTTACAAATATATGTATTCCACATATTATTCTGAAGATTACAATTATGATATATTGCCTTATTTGAAAAAAAATCACGATATTTTAAAATAATTTATTACTTCCACATTGAAAAAACACACATCATAAATTTATGTAGAAAAAACAATATCTGTGATCGTGAACATATGTTATTACAAAGATATTTCTCGACTTGTGTGGGGTACATAAAACGGCTCAATTGCTTCAATTTACTTGTTTCCACGCGAGTCTGTTTAGTTGAGGCTATACACTCTCACGATCATGTCCAGATGACTACGCAGCTGACAGTTGTAGTCTAAATCAACATGTATATATCTGCCTTCTGTAACTGTCAGTCATGATGTATATCAACTTGTATATCTCCTCACCCGAACACACAACCTCTATGTACACACCAGCTAGCCATCTCGCAGCGCTGTTTCAATACAATTGATATTCAACGAGTGTGATAAACGCAGATATCAATGCACAGGTAAAACAACCCCCTGGTTTTCCTAACAAGCAGCACCACCTATGAGGAGTCGCAGCGCCACCTATCAGGAGTCTGGTCCCGCAGGGTTCTATCACTCGCAAGGGTTCCAGGTGGTCTCAGCAGACTTTTATACCATCAAGATTTACCGTTCCCCAGAGTAGCAGAGTTCCTTCACGTGTTCCGAAGCCTATTAGCAAAGCAGCGATGGCGAAGTCAGCATAAGTGCCCTACAGCATTGGAATAAAGGTGCACGTCGGCACCTGAAATTGCACCTTATTGCACTCAATGTTTGCAATATAGTGCTGTATACTATCTCATGAACCATGTTAATAGAGACGTTAATTGGGTTTTGGTATTACTATAGGACTGAGGTTTCCAATGCCGAGATGTTTGCACCTGTGAGACAAGAACTGGAATATAGGGAACTCAATGAAGACTTATTATAGCTGTGGATATTAAGTCACGCGGGTGCATAATGGTGAAAGATGAGAGAAATTAGCTCATTAGGCATTGATACTGATAAATGCACTGACGGCTATGCGGATATACAGACTCAGACTCCTCTAGGGCGACCGTTCCCTTTGCAAAGCACCGCCTTACATTTTTTTTCTTACCAGTTCTAATTTTAGCTCTAATTAGCGCCAACGATTTCCCATCGCCATGTTGCTTAATTGAACTCCATTCAGATCATGCCGCTTGATTTCATAACCTTGTGCTCCTGATCATACAGACTCGACCGAACCAGCAATCAAGGATTCAAGGGCCTCTCTGGTCATTGCCCGGGTCATTTCCTGTCCATTGACAACAATAAGCCTGTAGTTTAATTACATGTGATTGCGTGCTGACTCTGATGCTGAAGGCTGAAGCGAAAGTGGCCATGTTTATGATGCATCCTGGGATCTGTTTATCACTCACTCTGTTAACTAGTTTACCTGCACAATCAAAAAATTATTTTATCTGGCCAGCTGGCAAGGATCAAGGTGTCACGATCATTCTTCCAATTTAACCCATGTCGTGTTATCAGATATATCATAATTTGAGTTTAAAAGTGTTTTTTTTTTAATGTTCTTGCTTTTCAACATGATTGAGAAATATGGGATTAATAGTCAAAATTAATACACTGTAGGAATCCGTCATATTGACAAAACTTTTGAATTGGGGTTTAGAGCCATTTTCAAGATTATTTTCAGTTTACAGTGGACTCCATTTATCCAGACTTTGGATATCTGGTTCCATCGCTATCTGTACAGTATTTGCTGAGGAACCATATATCAGTCTTCCTATATAAAATGACTCAGACATCCGGAAATTCAGTTAATCGCTCAATTTTACTGTAAACACAACCATCCATATAAAGGGGGGTCGACTGTATATCACGGCTTGTCAGTTTAGGGTAGGAAGAAATGTGTACCATCCATAACACTGAAACAAGCACTGGCTAGTAGTGATGGACCAAGGACACATTTGGTAAAATAAGCTACTAAACATAATAAATTTAGCGTTTGCAATTTTACTGCAACATTGAGTGCCATCGATTTTGCAGGTTTCCTCCTACAAAAAAATTACATGTAAATAGTCAGAGAAATAGGGAAATAGTCCTGAAAGCAGTTCTGAACCTCAATTCAAACCAAAACCTAATAACATCGGTACTTGAGCTATAGGTGTCTCTCCTCTCCCATACCTACATAACACTGAACACCAGCCAAGAAACCCTTGACATATAACCCATAGCTTTTGTTGAAAAATTCCTCACATGAAATGCCACCCCTCTGTAGACAAACAACCACTAATTTGTTGAGTCTGAGTTTTTGGGTAGCATTGCATAAAACCTTGCGAGATCGATCACAGCTCATCTCAGCCATCTGCACTAAGTGTTACCCAGTAATCATAGGAGTTACCCCGTAATCATGGGAGTTACCAACATACCTACTCGATATTACCACGATCATGTTGTTACATCCCCTTCAGGTCAATGACAAATTCACTCATGGATAATGATAATATTCAAAGGACAAAGAAACTTGAGGTATATTTAGCTATATAACTTTCCTTTCACGTTGGCTCCACTTTCTCCGGACAAGTTCTTGTTCGATCTTATGTCACCCGATACTTGCAGAGGGCCTAATTTATCTTAATTCTGGATATATCATGATTGCTCTATAAGTAGAGACCATTGATTTGAGGCAAGGGATGTACACAACAGTTCCAGTACACACTGTATAGCCATGTATGAAGTAGCTGGGGAACTACCCTATATGAGTCTTGAGTCTTTGAAAATTGGCTGTATACCGATATGAATATTTAATTGTCAGAATTGCAGACATTTTCTTACTGTACTAGACTACACATGCTGCTGTTGTGTCTGCCATTACTGATAAGGAATAGGATAAGGATGGTGATGATGATGATGATGCACACTACAAGTATGATATAGAAAATGCATGATGATGACAATATGCATGATGTTGATGATGATGATATGCATGATGATGATGATGATGATGATGATATGTATGATGATGATAATGATGAAGAGGAGAAGGAAGAAGAGGAGGAGGAAGAGGAGGTGGAAGTAGAAGAGGGGAGGACGAGTAGTAGGAAGAGGAGGGGGAGGGGGAGGAAGAAGAGGAGG
>JAULBP010107071.1:0-10328 GCA_032355345.1 Lepetodrilus pustulosus | reverse complement strand
TATATTAACAGGGCACAATATAGTGCTACGAATGCGCATACTATAATATGTGCCAAGGAGCTCTTAAATGGGCAACAAATTGGTGGAAACACGTACAACTGGATTCATTATTTTCGAAATACATGTCATGAGTATACCCAACCTATAATATATATAGATACCAGAAGTTCAGAACACTTCGATTCTATGCTGTTTTCGTGTGAGCAACGCCTCGAAGTATGCAGTAACCGTAAGCCTCCTTAGCAAGCAGATCATTCGTGGCATTTGGCCATTCCATTCCCAACCATGCACCGTCGATGACTAATATTTTCAGCAACACCATATTCCCTAGCGTGGTCGTATATCGTTCCTGCATGGACGTCTTCTTAATGTATTCGTATTTTACCATACATACGACTTGAAATGCAAGCCACGTAATATCTTACTGAGCGGACGCGCCGGTACGATACTGTTTCGCAATGAGATACGACATGCCAGCGGTGGCATGTGGTGTGTAGAGCAGGTGTAACGTGCAAGGACTTAATGCAGTGTGCACAGCTCCAGACAGGGTGTCGCTGTGCCGTGATAACAATGCTGTGGAATTCACACTACTGAGGCATCGCTCACCTATGTCAAGTGAGGTTAACTGTGTAGGGTCATGCTAGGAGTTTTTGCGACAGGCACGACCAAGACTAGTCGCACATGTTGTAGGCGGCATGCAGCACTATGATGAAACCCTGACAACATTGTACACTTAATATCAAACTAAATGTAAATTGAGCGAGTAGGGTATTACGTGAAGTGACTTTTCCGATATTCATATATTTTGCGACAGGTACTATCAAGTTAGACTACTCGCTCATTATGTAAGCGGTAGAAATTCCATGGGTATGGAACACTACAATGAAACCATGGTAGCGTTGTATTCACTTTATAAATATCAAGCTATGGGTTAAGTTGAGCATGTACGTGTTACCGGGTTGTTACGTGAAATGTATTTTTTCCAGATAGTGTTATATTCACATTTCTGCCGTCCTGTGCGTGCGTCTTTTAATGTATGAACTCATCATGTTTAAATTATGTCATGTTGAGGCATACTAAGTATTTAGTGCATGTCATGAATTCTTGGTCATGTAACGACTATTACAAATGGAATTTAACATTGTGATAAAGGAGTGACAATAACATTCATGTCACTACCTGGTTAGTTTGTTCGTTGTTGTTGATATTATTATTATTATTATTATTTATTATTATTATTATATCTATATCTATATTATTATTATTATTATTATTATTATATTAATAATAATATTAATATTAGTGGTAGTACAATGTACAAGTATTATTATTATTATTATTATTGTTGTTGTTGCTCTTCCTCCTCTTCTTTTTCTACTACTACTATTCCTACTACTACTCCTACTACTTCTTCTACTACTACTACTACTTCTACTACTACTACTAATACTAATACTACTACCACTATTTTCGTCGCGAATGGGTGAATCATTCAATCTCCGTTGCTCTCGTCTATATTCCTTTTGTGAATCCGTCGAGTGAAGGAAATCGCACTTCGACCTAGTTTTATATTAACCTCGCTCTTGAAAGTCTCATGTATATACACTCACCAAATAATTGAAGGCTCAAAGGCAGATATTTTGGGTAGAAGTTTCTACAAAATCTCGGAATTTGTTTTGAGGAATCTTGTACCATTCTTCTACCAAAGAATCTGCAAGTTCTTAAAGACTACCTGGACCCTATCGACGTTTGGAAATTCTACGTTGTTAAAATAGTTTTATATCGCCAACACGACTACTTGCCCTTAATTAATTTTGTTGGGTATATGTACAAGCCATTGCCTTTTTATACTACGTCGACTTTATATCTCGCCGTTCTGACAGTACGTTATCGTATGCGCTCTTAACCACCCACGTGCAAACACTGGGTATTATTTCACAAAGCTCTCTTACCAACTAAGACACCATAGCATTCTCTTTGCAGTGAATTAACTATCGGCAAAGAAAGCGCTTCGTGGATAAGAGAGCTTCGTGAATGGATACCCAGAACATAAAATGAAAACGTTCTGCTCATATATCGCCGAAATGGTTTAAGGAAAATCCTAAAGTTATCGAGTGGTGATAAAAGAACTTTAATGGAGAGATAAATAAGTGCATAATTTCAAAGCTGCTGTTTGGTAGGAACACCCAGACGTTTTGCCTTGAAAGCCATGGTGGCTATAGACTATCAATAGCCTCAGACTATGGTGGCTACTTCTGTGTTGGGTAGTCTTATAGAGACTCATTGATGATCTACTCTACAGCAATAGTACAACGTGAGACTTATCGATTTTGACAGTTTTGGAAATGAAACTTTTGCTTCTATGGCAACCAACTAGCAGTGTCTTTATTTCGTTAGTCTTAGCCAGCGTTTCATAGTAGACGCAAGATGTTCAGTGGACCATCGATAACGCACACGGCCTAGATGCAGGCTCAAGACTATCGGATGGTCCACCGCTAATCCACACGGACTAGTTTAAAGCTCAAGACTATCCGATGGCGCATCTATATGATACTAGTATCTCAATATTAAGGTAGCTGTGAGACGCGATAAATAACCATATGGGCGAAACCCAGGAATAACCAATAATAATAATAATAATAATAATAATAATAATAATAATAATAATAATATAATAATAATAATAATAATAATACAAATCGTAATGTGCGCATTGATATTGCACCAAATCCAAGCTCTAACGCATGTTCATAACATTACATTATTACCCCGGTCACCGGATCAGTGTTCACTCATTTTGCTTATCAGTTCCCTGCATGGGGAATACACGAGCTGTTGCTGATGTGAGATGGATCTTGACAAGCACTCCTTTCGGAATTAACATATATTTGAGGGATTAGTTTGTCTTTTGGGAAGGTTTGGCCGGATTGCATGTCTTGTTCTGTTTGGGGTAATTATTTACCTAGATAGCTTTCAATGGTACGCCTTGCAATTGCAAATACCACACTAAGGGGGACATTCGGGCAGTGTGTTGACAAACTTACTTCACAGAGACTGTGTTGACTGTCGACCTTGTAATGTGGGTTCGGCTTGCTTCTATATGTACCGTATTTAGCTACACCCTCAAATTACGTAGGTTTCAAATCTATCGTTGAATCATACTCTTGCTTTTTAGCCTAGGCATCCTTATATCTCAAGGGAGACAATTAAGATTCGTAAATTGCAAAGTTCTGGAGATGCACTTCTATCACACCTGACAGCGGTGTTCCGCTACATATACTTCGTACGTTGCAATCTTTGTGAACCTTTTGTCGGCGATATTGGCATGTCCTCCATTTTCAATACATGTACTGTATTTACCGATACCAGTAATCTAATTTACTATTTATTTAATACTTAGTGTGCTCGTTAAATACTCTAAATTAGATGTGAAAACCTTTTGGTAACAATGGTATCGTTTCTCGAAGCTCCCTTGTACACGATGAGACCATAGCGCTCTCGTAAGTGCACGATGTGTATTAGTGATCGCTACGAGAGTGCTTATGGTCTCGTAGTAGATAAGAGAGCGTCGAGAACGATACTCAGGGCTCTATAGTACAAACCTGCCTAAAGTTAATATAACACAAATTTCAACCGTGGTCATAGATTACACCATTGCTTACACCAATAATAGTTAAACTTTTCCATTATTGGCAATCAATTCCGTATGATAATTAATCCATATTAATCATGCTGTATATTAATTTTATGTTTCTATTTGTATTTTCCGGTACCATCGTGGGTGGTAAAATGGAAATAAATGAATTTGAATTTGCCAAGGTTGGAGTTAAGTTTACCACATTAATTACGTCATCTCGTAAGCCTACGGGAGAACTGTAATACTAATTTCCAGTGATGTCTATATCTAGGTGTACTATTCCTATTAAATATTGATATCATCACTCGACGTCCGGTGTAGACACTTCATCTCCTTCCCATCTTAATTACGAATTAATTCACAATCTACTTCATTCATGACACGCGCATTCATCCTTGCGAGAAGATATCATATAAAGATACAATTATGTGTACGATCTCCACTATGAGTGGGTCTATTGTATTATACCTACTATTACATACAATGCTGGCCACTACAGACCGCCTACTAATGACCTTGACCTTGACACCAGTACCCAACAGACGCTGTCTGTGCTACTATACAATCACTACTCCATATGACCGGCCTGAAATTAGGAATTGCACCGAGAACCTTCTTCCCTTCCGGACACGCGAGCCGATGAATGCCGACTGCTTGGCATTCGGCATTTCCTCGATTGTTTCCGGAGGCCCACGCGTCTTGCGTTCCTCCCGTTAGCATTGTATTGTGTGGTGAACGAACCATAGCTCATGCACCGAGGGAGTAGCGGTATTCATGAGTTGCGACCGTTTGATAAAACTAGAATGAATTACACTAAGTCATAAATTCTTAGAATTGATTAGCAGAAAATCCGAATTAAATTCCTTGACACTAAAGTGTGTGGGAGTTATACTTGTATGTTATGTCCTTTATTTAGTCCAGAAATCCAGACGTCTATCGCGCCATATCATTGCGCATAGCAGTTGCATTATCTGATTATGGAGACAAATTCTTAACTTGTCTACCCATTATTATTCATCATATAGTATGCTTAACGTGAATCGTATTAATATATTGCATAAAAATTAGTAATAATAGTAGCCTAAATATCTTTGTCACAGTAATCTGGACGCATGTTGACTAATGTCAATGGATGACCGGATGTAGAACGTTGGCGGGGCGTGATGCATTCATTTCCTTCAACGTGAGCACGTGCGAGCGTGTGCGGGCGTGGGTGGCGATTGTATCTAGAACAATGTAGGGATACATGCAGTTTTAATTTACGTACTACTTTCGTTATTCATGTTACATTCGAGGTGGCGATACCCACGACTCTCGAAATTAAGTTTACTGGTAATGCTAAAAACGTGAGTGTTACGTACGCTCTTTCATGTCTCTTCGTATTACCTTTAGCAAAGAGAGTATGCACAGGCCGGTCGCACTACATGCTACGAGGTTGCGTTTTAGTGAATGGCGCATGTTTCATTCATAACCTCCCACGTTCAAAGCCTGGTACGTCACACTAAGTCAAACCTCGTGTGGTCTCCAGAAGAGGAAAGTATCTCCCAGCGAGATCATGGAGTGATAGTGAGATCTTCAAACGTTTAGTGATGTGTAGGATAATTACATTTTGAAGATGCGCATGTGTGTCCTACTGTTTACAAGTAATGTTTAAATGTTTCCAAACATGATTAATTACCCACCTTTGGCTTCGTTGATGTGGAAGGGAGACAACTGCCAACTAATAATATAAATAAAAAGTAATAATGGTGATGATCATTATACAATATTTCATAAGAATTGTATACTAAACAAAAGTTACTGCTGTTGCTGCTGCTGTTGTTGCTGTTGTTGTTGCTATTGCTGCTGCGGATGATGGTGATGCTGCACCAACACCACTACTACTATCACTATTACTACGACGAGGAGGACAACGACAACCACCACCACCACTGATTATGATGATTTCGATAATTATGCGTCTTTTCCTAATACTAACATATACTAATTTGTCGATTTCGCAAGGTCACAGCAAACCTACAGAACATGTCATCAACTCGGTAAATGAATCAGTGTGCACACTTGACTTCCTCCACTCTCTGGGGAGTATACAGCTATGTCTACTTATATACATGCCATGCCGTTAACATACTTGCTGTTGGTTGGAATGTCGCACTGCTACTTTTGTTTTCTTTTCAGTTTTCTTTTTTTTTAAATTGGGTTTAGAGTCGCTTTCTAGAATCTGCACTGCTACTAGAACTGCGTTCTATAGTTTACACGGGCACTTTACAATATCTTCCTTAATGTTCAGAATGTTGAAACATGTGTGGAAGCTGAACCTGTGTCAGATTTGGATCAGCCTGGTTGTCGGCACTTACAACAACAGAGTCAGGACATTGTTTTCTTCTGATATTGATGTCACGTTCCTGCCATGATGGCTTCAGTTAAGGGCAATCACGGGCGTATGGAGTCTTCAGAAACATGTGCGAGTTCAATCATCAATCCACATGTAGAAATAGTGTTTCTGTCTTGTATTTAGCATCTCCCGTTGTGATTTAAACATATTTTTATTCAGCAAAGACTGAGGATTGGTAAACAAGCTGTACAGCTTATTTCAATACCCTCCTCAATAAAGGAATCCAGATAATACATCATCTCCCGTTGTTGGTGTAACACCGCTGTATAACTTGAAGTAGTTAGTTTTCATGTCTTGTATTTAACATTTTTCATTATTGATGTAACGGCACCCAGTAGGACTAAAAGTAGTTAGTGTTTTCTGTCTTATATTTAGCATTTCCCTTCGTTGGTGTAACACCGCCGTATAACTATAAGAAACTAGTATTTCTGCCTTCCACGTATTAAGCATCTCGCCAGTAGCTGATGCAACGTAACATACATATGCTCGGTCTCTCTGCGCAGTTCAAACGTCATGCAAATGGCAAACTGTTCCAAGATTGAAAATTGACAATCTATTTAAGGAAGGGGAGAACGTTCTAGTGCATAGGTCAACGCGGAAAGAAGCATGTCGTTATGCACCACTGCTGCCTAGGAATCAAGTAATGCATCGCCGGGCGGAGGCCGGGGGAGGGGAGGGGAGGGAATGGGGATGCCTTAAAGGGGCGCGTCTCGTAGTTTGTCATGCGAATTTTCGAAAGCTATGCTGGGTATTTTGGCGATTAAATTTTATTCGCCTGTGCAATGAATGTTATAGTCTGTCAATACCAGCCGATGCTCGCAGGTTTACTGCAATATTCAGTGTTACGGATTCTGAGGGGTTTCCTCCTGCCACACAAGTGACAAGCCGTGATATGTGAAATAATCTTGAAAGCGGTTCTAAATCACAATTAAAATGAGAAGAAACAATGCTATATATGGAGCGGTTTATCTAGACTACTCAACATTGTTCATTAATATTTTCTCTGGTGCGTTTTTTTTTCTAATACGTATACGCTGCAAATGGCAAATGAAATGATCAATATGACTATCAATCATCTCATAACGATCATTCCTGCATATTGTATCGATGTCTCTGTTATGTCTACGCAGCGAGTCACGAAGATGAGCACCTAAAGTAATTTTACAGAGTAGATCTATATCTGAGTTTTTGCCATTGATATTTGAATGTCGTATCAGGATGTGCCAATGATGTATTAATGTTTCCAATGGTAAGAAAAAAGACGCGGAGAAATTCGAATCCATGACGGTTTTTTTAAAAATCTATATTCACTATCAATCAAGCCTGTGATTGGAAGCACGGACTACATTAATGTAATTATTTGTATTGTATAATCAGTACAATAATACCGTAACCTGTTTCTGTGAATACGTTAGAATCGCACAAATCGCGTTCTACACCTTTACTAAACGTCTCTTGTTATTTTATGATGTGTGTTTCATGTTAAAGGATAAAGCAGGTGCCTCTCATGTCTTTTTTTTACTGCGAATCTGCTGTACATTTTCTCGTACATTTGTTTTGCTATCAGCCTAAATAGAGCAGCATGACATGCATGTCAAGCCAACAGAATGTTATTGGTTTCGAATTATAACCGAACGTTAACCTTTTTAACCGCAGCTATGATAATACGTTCAGAAATAACAACGAATGTTCAACTTTAAGCCTAGTACAGTGGTCGTATGGTAGACTGACTATATCAATAGAACAACATTCCATTGAAACAAATGGCCTTGGATCAAAAACATTTTTCTCATCGTTTTAGGCAGTTTCAGAAATGCTGCGTACTATTATTTTACGAACTCCCGGAAGCCATGTGTTACAACGCGTTGATCTGAATTCATTCTGAGAGCAGTATTAACGATTGCTTCTGGCTCTCCGTCATGCATAATAATGAGAATTTACCATCACATCCGAGAACGAGCTGTTAGCACGTCTATCTTCAATATAATGGCACAATTAATATGCTTCCTATGACACATTTACGCCGAGCCATGGTGCCTCAATCTTATTGAAAAGCCTAATTAATATTCATCCATTGACACATTTACGCTTAGCTATAGTACCTCAATCAAAAGTCTTACACTGCGACCAATGAGAAAACCAATTTAGACGTTTCATGATGCAGTATATCAATATTGTATGGCATAGACACTTTGAACCAGCTGATCAAGCACTTGCTAATGTCTATCAAGGGTCCTTTGAGGCCATGCCTCCATCTGATGTCTCCTAGTTAGTGCACATGAACGTATGTTACATCATGGCGCCATTACCTTGTCAGCATGTGCTGCAACCCAAGGTGACCCAGGAATAAATATTGATCTGTCTGTCCTTCTGTTTGTGCAATTCTTCCAATGTTAAAATAGTTCTTCAAATCTCTCTTCGCATCGCAGTGAGTCACGTATTAGTTCGAAGAGTCTGGGCGATAATCACGATGAAATATTGAATAAGCATGTCATTAGAGAGAACTGATGAACCGATGGTTCGAGCATGCGTGTAACGTTGTCATTCCGGTAGGTGGCTTTTACGGAAGACACCACCGTTGGGATTTCCAATGATATATATACTAATCCTTGACGAAACGTTTGGACACCACAACCCCGTGGGCGCTCCTATGCGAAGCTGCTTACGGTAATCTGATATCCCACCTTAGTCATAGACTACTACGCCTTTGTTAAGGGTGGAATTAAAGTTACCTTAAAGTTACGCAAATTCCTACAGGAGTTCATAGACCTTCGAGTTATCACTCTATTAGGATGGCATATGACTTCCCCTGAGCGCAAGACATTAATGAATAGAGTATAGACAGGGAACCGCACATAGCAATTACATTGTCACGTAACTTCTCTAAGTGGAGCATCAATATTTGTCCACACAAGACAGCCGATGCTATCCGTTGCAAAGCATATTTTCGATTGTTTAATGTGTAAAAAAACCAAAACATCTTCTTATTAAATCGAAAAAAATAGCCACGATAGGCCTTTAGGTTACGTACCAGGATCTGTATTCTCAAAACTTCGTAAGTCCTAAGAAGTTCGTAAATACTAAGAATTTGACAAACTGTTTTTCTTCTTATGTTAATTTGTGAGGAGATCTATTCTCACTAAGAAGTTCGCAAGTTCGCATTATAAATCCCATAGATAACAGTGTTAATATATTTAAACATAACTGGTGAACCAGTGATTCAAATACCAGCAAACATACCTTATTGCAAAGCTCACTTTCCCAGTAAACTAATAACCACAAAATATTCATAGGTTGCATTGCAAAATATTCATAGGTTGCATTGCAAAATATTCATAAGTTGCATTGTTTCCCTTTTGTTGACAGGAAGTGATGTCAGACCACTATAATATCCATGTAAAATACTAACTTAAATTGTGCCAAGTGGTCATTCGAATCGGAGCATTACAAATATAACAAATTAGCACTCAAGGCAATACAACTGAATTTATTGCTAGATATATATTGTCAGATTATTTAATTTATCAATTACTAGTATCACTAGCCAGTCAATCACAGTATTCTGAACTTACGCAAGGCTTCACAACAGCTTTTCCCACTTAATTGGTGCTTTAACAAGGACCCATCTATAGTATTTAACAAGACCCATCTATCGTATTAACTTCCTACTAAATAAATATTCAGTTATGTATGTACATAATGTATTATTTCTTTTACATTGCGTATCAACAGACAAATGTATTTACATAAATAACACGGTAAATGCGCAGTATGGTGGCATTAATTCGTGCATTATTGATGGACACATCCACGGTGCTATGACATAACTGCTGAATCCGCGTTGACACTGACAAATACTGCATTGTTTAACTGACGTTAGCGTCACCCGTGATGGTGCTCCCGTGACTCGGCGATCCAGAGTAGAACAGTTGCCCCTTGACGTGGAAATGGACCTGTTTCCGTCCGCAACAGTTGCGCACTATTGTCTCTCATTAATTATTATTCCATTAGTTATTTTTATTTTGTTCCTCGTCTCAGTTGTACACGTAGGTTTGACATAGATTATAATCCTATGGTTTTCCATATCCAGAGAGCCCTTTCATGAGGATATTGGATCAATTAAGAAACCGCAACCCTCTCGTAAGTCGCCTCGGTTGCTATATACAAGATCACTTACGATATACATACATATATATACATACATATATATATATATATCATGGAATACTAAAAACGTTATTTTACTTTACTATCAGCATTTGGATATCAATAAAACTAGTTTTTAAACTGGATACT
>JAULBP010107060.1:0-10329 GCA_032355345.1 Lepetodrilus pustulosus | reverse complement strand
CACTACAAGTCTCTATGTTCTCTCCACTAAAAGTCTCTATGTTTTCTCCACTACAAGTCTCTATGTTCTCTCCACTACAAGTCTATGTTTTCTCCACTACAAGTCTCTATGTTTTCTCCACTACAAGTCTCTATGTTCTCTCCACTACAAGTATCTATGTTTTCTCCACTACAAGTCTATGTTTTCTCCACTACAACAAGTCTCTATGTTTTCTCCACTACAAGTCGTCGCAAATGGGTGAAAGATTCCCGCAGCGACGTTAAACTCCATATTCACATACTCCACTACAAGTCTCTATGTTCTCTCCACTACAAGTATCTATGTTTTCTCCACTACAAGTATCTATGTTTTCTCCACTACAAGTCTCTATGTTCTCTCCACTACAAGTCTCTATGTTTTCTCCACTACAAGTCTATATGTTTTCTCCTACAAGTCTATGTTTTCTCCACTACAAGTCTCTATGTTTTCTCCACTACAAGTCTATGTTTTCTCCACTACAAGTCTCTATGTTCTCTCCACTACAAGTCTCTATATTTTCTCCACTACTACAAGTCTCTATGTTTTCTCCACTACAAGTCTCTATGTTCTCTCCACTACAAGTCTCTATGTTCTCTCCACTACAAGTCTATGTTCTCTCCACTACAAGTCTCTATGTTCTCTCCACTACAATTATCTATGTTTTCTCCACTACAAGTCTATGTTTTCTCCTCTACAAGTCTCTATGTTCTCTCCACTACAAGTCTCTATGTTTTCTCCACTACAAGTCTCTATGTTCTCTCCACTACAAGTCTCTATGCTCTCTCCACTACAAGTCTCTATGGTTTCTCCACTACAAGTCTCTATGTTTTCTCCACTACAAGTCTCTATGTTTTCTCCACTACAAGTCTCTATGTTTTCTCCACTACAAGTCTCTATGTTCTCTCCACTACAAGTCTCTATGTTTTCTCCACTACAAGTCTCTATGTTTTCTCCTACAAGTCTATGTTTTCTCCACTACAAGTCTCTATGTTCTCTCCACTAAAAGTCTCTATGTTTTCTCCACTACAAGTCTCTATGTTCTCTCCACTAAAAGTCTATGTTTTCTCCACTACAAGTCTCTATGTTTTCTCCACTACAAGTCTCTATGTTTTCTCCACTACAGGAGACAGACACAGTCTAGACGGACACCACACTCAGGCCGTGAATGCTTGGAGTCGACAGCTGCAAGCCATTGGAGGTATGCTGCTGAACTTCACTACTTCCTATCACCATATCTACTGATTATATAGTAATAAACAATGTGTTTATATAGTATGTGCATACAGATCTCATAGTAGTAAGCATTGGAGGTAACAAATGGGGACATTTTCCTAGAGAAAGAAGAATCCTGCCAGCTGATGCTCCTCTTAAAATAATATTTGGTATTTTAGACCCAGCGTTCTATTCTAACTTCTAGAATTACAGTAGTGAAGAACCTTTATTACAGAGTCTTCTCACGTATGGGTGAAATATTCCCACTGCGATGTAAAGCACTAATTCAATCATGCATTATCCTAGAGCCAGTCGGGGAATCCTTTGTCTTAATCCAGCAGGAAGACAGTTGATGTTGTATGTGTTGTCTGTCTCCACAGCTAAAGAAGACAGCAGTAAGGCCGCCAACCTGCTCCACTCCGTGCTGTACACGTATCTGCTGCGCGGGGAACTGTTGACCGCCGTGGACTTTGTGGACAGCCTCATTCTGAGAGCCAACGTTCCCTCGGGCGTGGACACTGACCACTTGACCAGGACGACATCGTCGGACTCCAGACTGCCGCTGATGACGCTGGTGGCCGACACGCTGAAGACGCTGGCGTTCGACAGTCCGGACATGGTGCCGTGTATCCGGGACAGGAGCATCCGGCAAGTCGTGCAGACGATGGCTCGCTTCATGGCCGCGTACTTTGCCAACCAGACGCTCTACGTGTTCCCCGCGCACAGTCCGAAGCCCCTGCCAGCCGTGCACTTTGAAACTCCCATCACCAGTGAGTATGTCAGAACCGATGAAAATAGTCATAGTTTTGTTGGTCAACATGTTTAGCTGGTTCAGGACCAATATACAGTTGGCTGTTACACTGTCCACAGTAGACCAAATATGTGATAAAAATAAGCGATTCCCACGACTAAGCATGATTTGATTTGAAATATTTCACTGAATTTGGCGGCTAAATATCAATTATTTAAAAAAAAATAAAAAAGTAATAAACAATAAAAATAATAAAGAATAATAATATATAATAAATAAAAAATGGTAAAGTTGACGTGTATTGACCTCTGACCTCCGCCAGACACGAGGATCATCCCGCGGTACCACGAGGACATCTCGGCGCTGGTGCGGCGCCACGGACTGAGTGGTGTGTGGACGGTGGATCGCACTCTGGAGTACCTCCTGCTGAGCGGACTGGTGTGCGAGGCCACGTGGTTCGCTGACAAGATGGGCGACTGGAAGGCGGCGTTCATGATGGCCGTGGGCTGCGTACAGCATCGACACGCCGCACCTAGAGTCTATGCCAAGTCAGTGTCATGTCATTTTCTTTCCATATTGCTGTAAACACAATGCCAATTTCTTCTTGATCATTGAAAGGATTATTGATATTTTTGGTTGCATGAAGAAATAAACTGATTTTTATAGGTTTATAGAGTCCAATGTATGATTCTAGCTCAGTGCAATTATATGTTTGTATATATAAAATATATATATATTTTTTGTTTATTTTTCTTTTTGTAATGGGGTTTTCTAGAATCTTTCACTAATGCAATTATATGTATACATGGTGTCATTGCAATAGGTTGCAATGATGCCTATGTTTAATTGATTGAAATGTGGATTTTGTTTTCATGTATAATTCTGGTTTATTTTTAATATTGTGGTAATCGTTTCGCAAAAATTGAAAGAAAAATTAAGATTAACTGACTGACTTGTCCTCCGTCAGACCCAGGAAACCGCTAATGATGCCAGACAGTCTACAGCCTCTGAACATCCTGCAGAGTAAGCTGAGAGTTCTCCTGGGCGGTGGTGGCGCCATTGAGTCTTCCTCCAAGACCCCGCAACCTGTTCAGGGTAGGTCTGACAGTAGGCAAAGTAGCTTCGTCTCCATAATGCTTCTGCTATCTGCTATATGGAGACGAAGGTCCCCTCTCACAAAAACCGCAAATGACTGAACGATTGTCCTTTCTGAAATACCATTATGACGTCATGAGTGTACTCGCGCTCATGATACGTCACAGTACTGTAATGTCAGCAGACGAAGTTTTACGATGTTTATGTTTTTTTTTTTAATAACGTACGTTAGAGGATTTAGAATGGGTGAAATAAAGTGAACAAATATGAATATAATGCCAGCGGAATACTGTGGCTACATGCAAGTACATTCAAAATGATCGTTACTTGCATGGTATACCGTAATGAGCGTGCGAGTGGCACCCAGCTCGCAAAACGCCAATATTTATGAACAATGGAGAGGTAGACGTCTGGATTTCTTGACTAGTCTGACAGCAACTCCGATATCTTAGTCACGGGAAACATTTTATAATACGCCATGATGTAAGTGATAGACTCTTGGGGGTGGTTCTACATCCTAATTAAAAAAAATTTAAACGCCAAACATTTAGCATACAAAGGAGAAATGTTATGGTAGGTTCGATATATGGAATCATGGAAAGCATGCATGAACTGTTTTATGTTTGGTCTACACAGACTATATTGTGCTGGACGGGCAGACGGACACCACTCACCTGCGCGACACGCTGGCGGACATCTTGACATCGGGGATTGTTGGCCGAGTGGAGGTCGCACCATGGTTGCTGGTGCAGCTCGTGGACAGACTAAAGACCAGCGTGTCGCAGTTATCTCCCCTGGTTCCCGACGACTTCTACCTCCCTGCTCCTCCACTGTTCTGTCCTCAGCCTTCCCCCACAGCACAGGTGAGAGTTGTCTCCTCTTTGTGATCTTCACCTTTCCTTTTGGTCATTCATGTAGCCTTTTGACATTAATAAAAGGATTTGAAATGTTATGGAATCATTGATATGGTTGCAACCATTTCACAGTGATCATGTATTTTTCAACATTCTGGATTTTCACTTGGTTGTGTGTGTTCTCAGCCAGCGAAAGATCGGTGAGGTGAAGCGATTAACTAAGTTTGATTGATACATGCTATGTATTTTCAAATTTATTCATTTATGGAAAACAATAATTATGGACTGATCAATGAGTGAATGATCTTCTAGATCCCTCAATGCTACTGTTTGTTAAATATTATTTGTAGTCTATGCTAGTGTTGTCGCAAATGGGTGAAAGATTACCCCAGCGACGTTAAACTCCATAATCACTCACTATGCTAGTGTCAAGCTTCTTGTCAACACATCTGTGCTGGTTCTAGGATAACGCGAGGTCTGCCACAGGCGTGGAGCGTGAGATAAGGAAACGTACAGCTTCGCTGACACAGCTGACCCTCTGCGTCCTCGACGCCACTCACCTCTCTCTGCCTGTGGTCAACTGGTACGTCCGAGAGCTGGCCACTGCCCAGGACAAGGCCGGTCAATTTAAGGTAAGGATGACCTCTGCTGTCTTCGTTAGCCTTCTTCCAGCTACGGGCAATCCCGATTTCCTACTCTTACTCCTCCAGTTTCTCCACATTATTATCGTTGTCATCATCGTCGTCTTCTGCTTCCTCATCCTCCTCATCCTCCTCGTTCAAACTCGTGAAATGTCAGTCTTTTCTTGACTGGTGGAGACTAACATTTAGCAAGTGAACGGTAATTTGACAAAATGAATCTTATGTTTTAAGGATATGGTGCTTTAAATCTGGTAATATGCAGTGACTTATCTCATCCTCTGCCAGACCGTATTTTGACTAACCCTACCTGTTCCCCCTCCAGGCCAACATGGAAGGTCCCTGCACAGAGCTTCCAGAGCTACTGCAGCGTCACCTACAGTCTAAGGTCGGCCTGACCCAGCACCAGGACTCGGAGTCTGTCCAGCTGGTTCTGGCAGCGTTCCGCGACTTCTGCTCCGTGCTCTGGATGCTGCATGTCCGCGATAAACTCTCGCTGTTGCTGAGACAGCGGCAGAAACATCTTGACCAGATGACCTTCGCCGAACACACCAAGGTAACCAAGGTCACCAGCAAGAGAGAGTTCTCAACTCAACCATCACTTGCTTCAAGCATGGCAGAAATGCCATTAATATATTTCTATGAATTATTGTCATCATGTACATTATGTTCAAAATGGCCAAGCATTGTCAGTATAACACTACTTTATGTTGCTCATGAAAGTAATACAGTGAAGAATGTAGGCTTCCTCAACTTTTACTTCTTCAATATGTATCCTAGCATATTCTAGTTATATTTTGAAATCATGTTTGCAAAAACTCAGATAATAGCACATCATTCTAGTAAACCACTCAGCCATTCATCGTCGCAAATGAGTGAAAGATTCCCGCAGTGACGTTAAACTCCATAATCACTCACTCTATCATACATCCATCACACATCCACTCATCCATCATCAACCACTCGTCTATCATTCACACAATCACTCACTCAACCATATCATCATGTATTGGTTAAGGTTCCTGCTGTGACATAAAATGATAACTTACTCGCCCATCACTCGCTTTCCTCATCACCTACCCACTCACTCATCCATCACCCACACACTCACTCAGTTATATATTAATCCACACACCCACCCTGCCCTCAGGATGACCGCGACCCCAACCGGTGGCTACAGGAGTGTTTCACCAACCTGCAGTGGGCGGCGCACATGCTGGCGTTCAGCCGCTTTCTCCCGGACGAGGGCAGCGCGTACAAGGTCATCCTGTCTCTCATCCTGGAACTCCCGCCCTCCGAGGACATCGCCAACATCCTGGCCGAGTACTTCTACGACCGCGAGAACCTCGACTTCGAGGTCCAGGAGAAGTTGGAGAAGATGCTGGGCGAGATGCAGCGTCACATCCTGCAACCGGAGGACGACGGCCGGTCAGCCAGGGCTGATGCTGAGGCAGACGAGGACGACCCGACCGGAGGCAGGAAGTCCGTCACCTTCTTCCGAGCGTCTCCCCGAGGCAAGTCTCTGTCTGTGTACTTTTACAAGCAGAGTCAGGTGATGGGCAAGCTGATGAAGAAGCGGAGGATGTGCTTTGGACATTACGACGAGTTTGTCTTCTCATCGGACGCGTCTCCGTATTTTGATTTGAACATCGGGTCCAGACCGTACGAAACCAAGCGGTCCTTTGTGGAGTTCATGGATATGTTCTGCTCTGTGAGTTTCGGACGTCTGTTGGAAGCTGACCTGGAGAAGGGCTTGACCAAGAGGTATCCCGTGTTGAATCCATGGGCCGATGCCATCCTACAGCGAGAGATGACGGCGTTCCTGGAAGGAGCTTCCCACAGCCAGAAGAGACATCCGTTTGTTGTCATGACGCCGAGGGATGGATCGGTCGACAGGTTTCCTCTAGGTAGTGAGTCCTCAATTTACCGCGTATCCGGATCGGAAGAGGATGTGAGGGGTAGACGATTGAAAGCAAAAGGACTTTTCCGCAGCAAGAGTGCTATCGAGGTCAATGAGGACAAATCAACGTTTCCTGTCAGGAGGTACGAAAGTGAAAACGCCATCAATGTGATGGTCGGTACTCCAGGGTCCAAGCATGGCAGCCAGCAGAACTTGTCAAACCTTGCCTCGAGATACGGCAAGTCCGACGAGGCGCTGTATCGACAGGACGAACACGACCACTTCTGGTCGCTGAAAGTAAACTTCGGACATCGCTACAACCCGTTGAAGCACCTGCTGGGCTGGCTGGAACACTGGAGCTCCAAGTCTCACTCTCTCGGGCTCGGCAGACAGGACAACAAGTTCCATCTCAAACCCACGATGAAGATTCCCGTCCCATCTCAACTTGTCCTGCTGTCACTGTGGCTCCTGGAGAATAAATATGTCTGCAATTCCAAGACACAGCATCCTGTTGAAATGGACGATGCCAAGGCCAACACACGAAGTCGAAGGAGTCGCAGACGGATCTCAGACTCCGCAAACTTCAACAAGACGCCTCCCCAGGAACGAATGAAGCGGTCGTCTCGGTCACCACAAGATCAGTCCCCATCCAGAGATTCCCTGGGGGTGAGGACACTCAGCCTGTCCCCTCAGAGCAGGGGTGGGGACAGTTTGAGGACATCTGCTGTACTGGAGGAAGAGAATGTCAGAAGTGCCTATGAACAGATCATAGATGGGTGAGTGTTGTAGTCTAGACTGGTGAGTGTTGTAGTCTAGATGGGTGAGTGTTGTATTGTCTAGATGTATGAGTGTTGTCTAGATGGGTGAGTGTTGTAGTCTAGAAGGATGAGTGTTGTAGTTTAGACGGGTGAGTGTTGTATAGTCTAGATGGGTGAGTGTTGTAGTCTAGATGGATGAGTGTTGTAGTCTAGACTGGTGAGTGTTGTAGTCTAGAAGGGTGAGTGTTGTAGTCTAGACGGGCGAGTGTTGTAGTGTGTTATCTTGATGTATTGATGTCAAGGCCAGCCATACAGGGCTATTGAGGAGAATATCACACATGCCTATTATATTATATGAACAGATCCATTTTGATTCCTAAAACTTTGAGTTGCGTCCTATCTCCCATCTTTTCCTGTTCCAGACCTGATGACAGCAGTTCACTGGGAGTTAGCTCCCTTGCAAGTGATGAGCTTGATGGAGAACTAAGGCAGACTCTGTCTATTATTAAAGGGTAAAAATATATTCCACTTCAGCTGTCTTTCTCTGGAGTAAAATTTCAGTTTAATTTGAACTTGATTGCAGATCCAACAAATATTATGTAACACTATTAATTAACTGACTTGATTGAAAATACATTTTAGTGAAATTTGGCCTCGTCAATGCTGCAATCTTTGTTCTCGACCTTCAGGACTGGCAGTCCTCAGAGGCAAGGCAGTGTATCCTTGCTGAACAGAACTGTCCAGCTGCAGTCTCGCAGTCTCCCACAGTCCCACAGTCTCCAACAGTCTCTCCCGTCCAGCTCCTCTCCAGCCAGAGCCAACCGGAACAACTCCTCCAGAACATCGCGAGGAAGAGGAAGGAGTCCTCACAGCAGTCCGGGCACCACACAGAGGTCAAGGTCATCTCAGGACAGCAGGACCAGGATGTCCTCCGGTCCTGTCCAGCATGAGTCGGATCTGTCTCGGCAGAATGGGGCAGTCGTGGACGGAGGTATCGCCTCACAGCTCCAGAACATTGTTAGAACAGAGATGAGGAGGATCATGGAGGTAAATGAACTGTCTGGCTTCGTGTTCTAGTGCTGTTTCCTGTTCTAGTATGGTTTTGTTTCCTGCTCTAAGGTTTTATTTCCTCTTCTAGAGTTTTGTTTCTAGTGTTTTTTCCCTCTTCTAATGTTTTGTTTCTAGTTTTCTATTCTCTATTCTAGTGTTTTATTTCTGATGTTTTGTTCTCTATTCTAGTGTTTCGTTTCTAGTATTTTCTTCCCTGTTCCAACTTGTTTTGTTTCTAGTGTTTTCTTCCCTCTTCTTGTGTTTTGTTTCTAGTGTTTTCTTCCCTCGTCTAGTGTTTTGTTTCTAATGTTTTGCCCCCACTTGTAGTGTATAGTTTCTAGTGTTTTGTTCCCTCTGCTATTGTTTTTTCCTATTCTCCTGTCTGGTTTCCTGGGATCTGAGCAAACTAATCTTGAAAATGGCTCTAATCCCCCAATTCAAAGGTAAAAATAAATGTAAATGGACAGTGTGCAGCAAGTCAGTCTTCAGATATCACACAGCTTTCTGACATGTCTTCAGGTACAGCACCAGAGCCTAATGGCCATGATGGGGGCTATTGATGGCGGCAGTGCGAACCCAGCCAGCTATCCCACCACGCCACATGATAACTCCCAACTTCCTGAGAGGATGCTGCGTATTGAAGACTTCCACCAATCAGAGCGAGCATTCTCTCAACACCAACCAATGAGGAGTGCCCTCTCTGAGTTGAGAAACCTTCAAAACACAACTGTCCGACATCGCAGTCCGGGACAGTCACCGGGAAAGGAAAACTTAGGAACGACAGACCTGAAGCATTCCAAGGACCCGTCATTCCCAAGGTTTCTGAGAATCCCTGCTGAGAGAGATACAGATGTATTCAAACTACCTCACATCCCTGTTCAGGCATGTAATGAACTCTCCCAACCATGCCAGAATGAAGTGCCCAAGATGCCTCTATTACACATCCAGGGGGGCTATGATTCCCGTAACCCTCCAGGTTCTCAGCCACCCCCATACGAGTCTAGAATCCCAAACCAACACATGGGGGTTCCTTTACTGAGGATTGAGAAACAAGAGTCTTCGTTTTCGGATGTCGGGCAGCAGTCGTACTTTGGGCGGATGGTGCCCCCTGAACTCGTATTTGGACACAAAGAGAGTGCTCACCAGAGGGAGCTGTCCAAGCAGCGCCACCTGCAGGAGTTCCACCGGCAGTACGCGGAGGAACAGACCGAGCTGCACAGACATCGTTTTGGAGAGCAGCTGCTGAGAGTTGACTTCCGAGGTCAGAGGAAGAAGGAAACGATGACCAGGTAAGTAGTAGCTAGTGGTCTGTTTCTTGGCATAACTTGTTACAAGCAGTTAAATATTTGTTTCTCAGGCACGAAGTTTCTGATTAATATTCACTTTGTCGTAAATGAAGATCCTTTTGTTTTCATCTCGCTGCGACGTAAAGCAACAATTCAATCAAAACCTTTCGTTTTACAAATCTTTAGTGAAAGAATATGGCTTTTTGCACTTCTGGTATTAATTTGATTTAATGTAGAATATTATTGATGTACATGTATATGAGGTAATTTTCCTTATAGGTTTTATGAACTATTAATATAAAACTATGTGGTGAATGCTCATTTTCTTCCTCCTTGCAGTGCACGAAGAATGCGCAGGACGAAGTCGCCATCTGAGAAGTCGTCGTCACAGGTTAGTGTCATCTCGCCTTGCAGCATTTCTGTTATCAGTAGCATGGTGTGGTGTGTCCTATGACGAGCCAGTGTCCTATACAGACTACACTCTGGTGTATGGAAACTGTAAATATGAATATGAATATGAATGTAAAATGTAAATCCTACTGTGACGTAAGACAATAACAATCACTGTACGTAATTAAATTACAGGCAGTATGTCCTATCATGAAGCATCAACTCCTCACAGTCCTGTAATGGTCCTGTAACTTTCAGAGTGTTTCACAGTCCTGTATATTTCAGAGTCCTGTGTGCTTTAGAGTCCTGGCCCCCGTTTCACGAAGGTGTCCTAACTTTAGGAGCTCCTAACTTTATGACCCAGTTTCAGTTAGATG
>JAULBP010107049.1:0-10330 GCA_032355345.1 Lepetodrilus pustulosus | reverse complement strand
GGCTACGTGTGTGACGCAGACAGTATGCGAAGCGCGCGTGCGTACACACACACACACACACACACACACACACACACACACACACACACACACACACACAACTAGCATATACGAATACTGGTAGCTATTTTTAAGCAAACGACGTTCTCGTATGATTCTACCTACAGTAACATAATGCTTATTAATAAAGGTCGGTAGCATGTGTGTCTATGCAGAATGGTCAGCTTAAACTATGGGCAAAGGTTACTTTTATCGACGATTTCACAGTACAGTAAAATGTATGCAACTACAGTATAATTTTTAGTATCGATTTCCACATGAATTTTACCATAAAGTATCAATGCTTTTAGAAAAGGTATTACATACGTATATAATGCAGATCTGATATTAAAAACAATGATTTTCAGATAGTCTTCAAGATAAGGGGATTGCACCTCCCCTGTATCTTGATCTTTACACGCCTTGGAGCATTATACCACCGTCGCTCCTCCGTCTGGAGGTTAGAGTTAGTAGTCGCTTTGATCCCATGCATATGGACCCTATCCCTCTGAAAACATCTCCAGGTACAGGTACATTACCCATGTTGTGCAACATTACCCCCGGGACATCCACCCTTTGGGCTTTTAACGTGTGTATATAAGAGTACACATAGCGGCTCATTGTCTATAATTACTCGCCCATGATATCAATAATAAGATCTTTGTTCAGTGAAAAGACTTCATAGTAATGATGGCTTTGTATACACTTCTATTTTTAATGATTGACATCCGGTATCTCGTATTCTTGTACATAACATGTATGTATTGTATGTATATTATGGCATTATCAGCTCGCTGTTAGTAATTGTCATATATATCTATGTTGTTTTCTCTTGTTTGCTATGTATTTAATTGTCTTTTGTTTAAAAATATATAATAATGATACCTTTGCAATTGAAAATGACACACCAGCACTTTGGATCCTATCTGCACATCCATGAACAAATTTAGAGTGATGACGTAGCGAGAAACAAGTAAAGGGGTCTAAAGGAAGGGTGGCTCAATATAGGACCATCTCCAAATCCAATATAGGGACCCATCGCCTAGCTACCAGAGGCAGATGCAACACTTTCAATACAATTCATACGTAATGGTACTTTATCTGCAGATATAGCACAACCTCAGAAATGTTTATATAAAGCTGACATTTGACATGATTTGATCACTTGTTTCGGCAGCCCAGCTAACATTTGCAAGGCTACAATGGTCATGTATGTATTTTGGGCTGAGCTATCTATAGCAGGTGCGATTTCCCTGTTCGATTGTGACTGCGAAAGGACACGTCACACTAACATTAGCACTGCGACTACTCACTCATAGTTGACTCTACGTTCTCTTACAGACTAGTGTGTGAGTATATGTCATTCCATGTGTACTATTCATGTGTCTGGGTTTTATAGTTGTGTTAGTAGCACTGTATTAATTGCTCTCTTTCCGTGTGTGCGTACAGCGTTCATTTATTTCATGATGCCGGTGTATTATGCTCTTCTTTTTTTATAGAACGCAAATATTGTCACGTTTTGTAATTTTGCAATGGAATACCTTGTCTCGAGGTTACGAAACCTTTTTCAATCATGAGTGCATGTTTAATTCGTAGTTTACATGAGGATTTATGAACAAAACTGAGTTGAGAATGAAACCGTAGTCAGCCAGTGTCATAAGCTCGGTACAATGCATATCTATGTGCTAGCATTGCAACATTATACAACTATTAGTAAAATCACAAACAGTAACAATACGTCATTGCAATACTATGCTATTACTACAATGCCATGTACAGGATGTAGATACCAAACGTTTACTTCCTTTAGTTGATATTGCGTCTCTTTTAGCATGTTTAGTCAAACACATGATATACTGCATGATGGCATACCGTATTTATATAATAAAGGAAGTGTAAAGAAATAAGTATGTCTGTATTTAAAAATCCATTTATTCTTGTAATATAATATATCGTGACCTGTGATATTTGTGTGCTTCATTGTCAAATTATACAATCAAACCAGAACGATCTAATTACACAAATCTATCGAACTTTACAAGTGTCTATGGTTAACGTTGTATGTTAAAAACATTCCTAACGGTAAAGAAGTATAGGAAGTGTGAAACTAATAAGTGTCATTGACATTGTTACTATTATCAGAGCAATGCATTGTTTGACCAAAACTTGGAATACTTATGTAAATTCAGTCCCTTGATACGGTATAATTTGTATTTTATACTGCCTTTCATACAGGATTATAGAGGATCATCGTTTGTAAAAGATCAAACGATGTCTATAGAATCATAGATTATAAGATCCCTTATAATCTATGATATAATCTACTAGACATAGACTAGGCAGAAATATCGATTTCAACTTTATGATGTCAACACCATCCATTGTGATGTCATAAGATTGCAATGATGTCATGTGCAAATGATATCAAGTGACATTCGATGAGATTCTATATAGACTATATTCTTCTTTTCCAGAATATCCCTTGTAGGCCTACTGTTCGTTGTATGTGGATGTGTGATGCCCATGGAATACAATGATAGAACGTAGAAAGCATCGGCCATCTAATGGCACCCGTGAACAAAAACGGACACGTGAAACCATCGATGCGGAACCAGTTAAACCGGTGTTTTGGAAGAGAAAGCGAGTGTATTTGTATTTACTGCTGGGAGTACCCGTGGTGTGGTTGTTGACTGTGCTGACGACGCACGTCTATGTAGACGTAGAGAAGGTCAGGTACGACGCTGGGAGTAGATCTGAGAGTGAGAGAGGTGTCCCTGACGCGGTTCCAAGGACAGGAGATGTTGATGACGTTGGGTATGAAGAAATACAAAGTTGGAAAAGGAACGATGACAAGGCTGATGAATATGTTGGTAGGTCGACAGTTCTATTTCTTTTACGTATCCATCAGGAAAACATGTATAAAGTATAAGCTTACTTTCAAGGGACAATTATCTTCATGTGATGAAGTCTTTTTGTTTCAGTTGTAGATACTCAGGACGATTCTACCAATGACAAACAACAGCAAAACATTCCTCAAGAATCTATAAAGAAGAGAAAGGCGAAGGTTTTGTACCCTCATCCAGGTCTAGGTTAGTTTGTACACTTTGTCTTTTACTACTGAACTATTTGTATGTGCCTGTAGGCTATGCAACGTATCATGTGGTTACTTACAGGTAGATAATACCAAGCATTGGCATGTACATATTGTATACTATTCAACTTTAGGTTCTGATGATGCATTGCCAGACATACATAGAATTCAGGATCAATACTTTTAACTATAATGACTTAACTGTTGTATTAATTTAAAGATATATTTAGGACAAATGGTGCATGTCTGGTATAGTAATATTTGTATGAAAGCTTGTGTCACTCAGAGTGACACTGTACACTGTACGGAGTGTGACACTATCCACATTGGATCAGTACCATGATCACTGGGAATGGTCGTGATCCTGTACTGGTTGACTTTCCATACACGCAGGATCAGTAGCATAATGCCAGGATATTCTGTACTGAGTGAGCCTGTACGACAGGATGACTAGCATGGTGACAGATACTATCCTTGTTGCTTCTACAGGAGAGGCTGGGGCGGCGTCTCTCATCGATGTATCCTTGTTGAATTAGGAGGAAAGACGGGCCTTCCAACAGGGGGACGCAGTGCACCATTTTAATGAGTTCGTCAGCGATAAAATCTCCCTCCACCGCGCTGTCCCGGACTTCCGTAACCCGGAGTAAGTCCTATAGATATAGTAGCGTAAAGCAAACACGTGAGAGAGTTTTATTACGCTTATCCCTATACATACACCAATATATAATTACAAAATGTTCATGAGATTAGCTGTGAAACAGAATACCAGACACCGTGTATTGATGCCCTAAAGTCATTGATGTTATATTACAAGAATTAGAATGTATGCCCATAAAGCAATGACATCTAGTTTATTAATACTATCTCTGCATACATAATTAATCTATTTACAAAAGTATGTTTAATTTGTATCTATGTTAAGCCGAAGAAAGTTACAATAATAGAAATAAACATGCACACATTCTCAGATATAATTTAGCAAAACTACATATGAAAAGTATATTATTTTATAAGTGCACCTTAATAATTATCGTCCTACAGCATCGGTTATTTTCAGTGAAATTACATATTTTACAATAAATATTCTAGCTGCCAATCGGCTCATCCTTTCTACCCTAAAGACCTGCCTCCCGTCTCGGTCATCGTGTGTTTCTATAACGAGGCATGGTCCACGCTGTTGAGGACTATACACTCTATACTGGACCGTACCCCTGTCCATCTGCTAGAGGAGATCATTCTGGTGGATGACGGCTCAGACATGGGTAAGAATATATTCCAGCAACTACAGGAACTTGCTACAAATAAATACTACATTTGTGTAGTTGTTGTAGTAGTGGTAGTTAATTGTTGTAGTAGTAGTAGTGGTAGTTAATTGAAGCAGTAGTAGTAGTAGTAGTAGTAGTAGTAGTAGTAGTAGTAGTAGTAGTAGTAATAGTAATAATAATAATAATAATCAAAGTATACCGTAATGCGAAAACAAATTTGTTTTGAACTATTTTAAAGTCTCAATAAAATAGATGCATATGATACAACAGTATTTATATGCAATCACAAAATTGATGTTTACAATGTGAACATCCTAGTACACCAGTTTAAATAATTTACTGTAACCTGGTTGCATGGTTGACCCCCAGATGATCTCGGAGATCCGCTAGATGAATACATAGCCAGTATGCCTAAAGTCCATCTGATCCGCACCAACCAGCGGCTGGGTCTGGTTCGATCCCGGATCGTGGGTATCAAGCAGTCCAAAGGGACTGTGCTGGTGTTTCTGGACTCTCACTGTGAATGTGGTTATGGTAAGAATCTTAGAATTGAGTAGATATGCTATCATGGCATCCACCATCTCGTGAGTTTTAAATTTGAATTTCATTATGAGTATATCTGAAGCTGGAGCAACATGCATGTGTACTAATAATTATTACAAATATATCAATAACACCATCACAGTAAACCATTTAACGTGGATTGGGGTATATTTGCTATATCTAATAACGGTGAATATTAACACCTCCATATCAGGTTGGCTGGAGCCACTACTTGCCCCGATAAAGGCTGATCCATCAGCTGTTGTGACCCCTACTATTGACGTCATTGACAAGGACGACTTCCGCATCAACAACGCCGACAACAACATTGGAGGCTTCAGTGCCGAGTCGATGACGTTCAACTGGATCACAGTACCCCCAAGAATCAACAGATTGAGAAAGACATTGGCAGATCCATTTATGTAAGTATATGTAGAACTTGGACTTGTTGCATTGTGTTACATAGCAATCATCTCAAAATTGAGTATGTCACAACAATATATGTTACCTGGATATGAACATATAAGTTTACATCTAATTTCAGATCGCCCACGTTAGCAGGGGGACTCTTTGCCATCAATAAGGAATATTTTGAAAGCCTGGGACTGTATGACACAGGCTTGGAAGTGTGGGGCGGTGAAAATCTGGAACTGTCTCTCAAGGTAACTACGAATTCATATGCAATACATTCTAAATCTACACGAGAATGCTCAATTCAGTATGGTTGTGACATAGATAATTTACTATTCGCGGGAATCGTAATTTGTAATTCATTATAGGCTATCCTAATTATTTTTATTGGTTTCAACTTTCAACATTCTTTTGACAATGCTAAAGCTGTTCTTTGTATAAAGAGATACTTAATGCCAGTATGAAAGTGTCATTACTAAATACACTTAGACTTTAATTATTTTCCTATCTGAATGGCAAATATAGATGTTATAATCGACAGTTCATAATAACACCATCATTAAAGTGTTTGTAATGTGCTGCATTCCATCCATACTGTATATGCATGTAGTCCACAAATCCAGACGTCTATCGCTCCATATGCAATACGCTATATCGGATAGCAGAAGCATTATGGAGACGAAGCTACTTTGTCTAATACATGCTGAGAGCGTAATAAGTTCCATTCGAGTGCATGTCCATTCTTGGTAATCCAATCTACATGATAACTAGCTCTTTGAGCCGAGGGGTAACATGTTAAGGTGATGATGTCGTGTGTTGTAGCTATGGATGTGTGGCGGGAAGATCTACATCAGCCCCTGCTCTAGGGTCGGCCACATCTTCAGACTCAAGTCCCCATATGTAAATGTAGGAGATCAGTTCCTGTCGAAGAACGCTGCACGTGTGGCGGAGGTTTGGCTAGACGAATACAAATGGTTCCACTTCAAAGCAAATCCATATTTAGAGGTGATTCATTTGCTTTAAACTATCAAGCAATGCATTGTGTAACCGTTGCATTATTTACATATTTTTGCATGCTACTTGGATTCCAGTAACATGTTCACGTTATACTATTTTAATAAGATAATAAGACTACAAGCCGGATGTTTTTGAGATTTACCTAAGATGCAGTGTTGAAACCCGTGTTGATTCCATGCTAAGCCATCCACAAAAGTTCATGGCCATAACTGCCGTATTATCAATATTTCATTGGCATGCTAATGGCTACTGTATATTGCGTGTGACATTTATCTATTTTTCTTTTCTAGTCTAATTTTGGTGATATTACTAAGGCGAAAAACCAGCGCAGTCTACTGAAGTGTAAGCATTTCGACTGGTACCTGGAAACTATATACCCGGAACTGTTCATCTCTGGATCAGGAGACTACTTTGGATATGTACGTATTCTGTCTGACCAACTAAGCCTTTATACTAGCTATGTTAAATGCTGTTAATTGAATATGAACTATAAAGTGATATTGCGATTTATGAGAGAAGTAGTTGGATAACGACTTGGGGTGGGGAGGGGACAGTTGTCCAGTTGTCCCATAGCTAGCTACGGCCTGCACAGATGCAACCGGTGGTTATGGATGTTATATTTCTGGGCTGTGATGTAGTTGTAATGTGATGTTGTAATGTGATGTTGCAGGTAACTCATGCAGCAACCGGACTGTGTCTATCTTCGCCAACTTGGGACCAGAAACTGGAGCTGCTCCCGTGCAATACCGGGGTATGTCTTGTCTACCCGGTATCCTAACTCATAACTAACTGTAACTCAAACATTAGCAATGGTGTATAGTCTATGGCTAACGTTGACGTAATGTTTCCTTTGCGTATTACTGGAACTGTCTAGCCAGATCTAAGGCTTAAAGCAATAATTATACATCCACTATGCAAAGCAGCATGTGTGTATGTATGTGTGTGTGTGTGTGTGTGTATGTGTGTGTGTATGTGTATGTGTATGTGTATGTGTATGTGTATGTGTGTGTGTGTGTGTGTGTGTGTCTGTGTCTGTGTGTCTGTGTCTGTGTCTGTGTGTGCGGTGCCTGCGTGTATTGGTGACCAGACGGTTTTCATTGGTCATGACTGTGTGTGTCTCATTGTATCCTGTTTGTGGCTTTTGTCTAGACTGTGTGGGAGTACGACAAGATGCTAGAGGTCCGCCATGACGTCTACTGTCTAGAGTACTACCCGGAACTACCAGCGCCAGTTGCCACCCACTGTACCAATGAGCAGACAATCCAGGTGTGGACTTACCATCAGGTATGATCTATTACCTATTTATGACCTTACCTCTTACTGTAATTGTAGTTTGCACTATGTTCTTCAGTACATTATTCGGACATTGCTCACTGGCAATGTTGCATTGCAGCCTATGTCCCAATTAACTAGATTGGGCATCAAAATAGTCTACATGCATGTACACATCAACACCTAGTGGAAGCTGTGAAGCCGTTGGAGAGGCCACAGTGATGTTGCCTAATGTATCTGGAGCCATGTTACTGAAGCTATGATATCAAAACGATATCGTTAAGCTGTTCGTGGAAGAAAAGTTGATGATCTTGAAAGAGTAATTGTCTTCTCCAGGAAGGCTCAGCGATGTCGTTGCGTATAATAGCTTCAGGAACACGACCTTGGTCTGAAAACCCGATTCATTACTTCTTTCGGAAACATATAATGTTTTACAGGGGTTTTCGTTAATATGTATCGGGTATATTTGAAATTATGATCTTCAGTTGTAGTACTGTGTACATAATTCTGCTCTCTGGTTGACCCTTCCTGCATTATCCTGCATGTTTGTTTCCGCAGACGGAGGGAACATTCTATCACCACTTGACCAACAGTTGTCTGACCGTCACGAAGAACAACACTGTAACACTGGAGGCCTGCAATCTAAGCCCTTCACAGAAGTGGCTGTGGCCGACCAACCCTCACTTTAAGTTTAACAGGACTGCTGCTATAGAAATGACAAAAACTGCTGGATGGTGATAGACTCCTATCTATTGGGAGCGATCTAAACATTGTGCTGTCTCATATCATGTCCTGTATAAACACGCTCAGGTACGGATGGTAATGATGCGAGACGACTAGATTCAATGTGAATGTTACCACGTGGATTTTTTGGTTATTGTTATAGCATAGGCTGAGCCATGATTATTTACAGTTTAATTTGAAATTAATAAAGGAATTCTGTTAAAATTGCAATTATTGAAACTACAAACACATGAATACAGCAGTCAGTTAAATAGGCCGAGAAACGCTGACCGTCATATCTGCGTCAGGCTTGATTGATCAGCCGTAGTATTGGAGGTAGAGTATCTCGACCTATCAGTTAAATTGCAATTTGTTCATCCATGGTTTAATGGGGCAACATATTCATTTATGAAATAATCGTGGGTTGTTGTTTTTTTCTCAATAAATGTAGTTATTGGACATGTGGTACATAGATATATTTTGACTTGTGATTATGTATGTATTAATTATTAAAAAAATATCTTTAATATATTGAATAGAAAAGGGTATGCCTCAACAAGCATTTATTCCCGCAATTTCTAGACATTCTCTTATGGCGTTACTTTACTTTTTATTGTTACGGTATCCAAACCAAAGCTTGTGCAGACATTTGCTTAACATACATGCCAGTGAACGGGGCTGTGCATATACAGATCTACTAGTTGCTATTCATTCCCAGTATTTGCCAACTTTCAACACTGCTTCTTGTCTTGCACCCCATGTCGACCATCTTGAAAATATCAGTATCTAAAAACAGCCATTTGGATCCTAATTATGTAGACGTCTTAGCAATGCAATGTTCAGTACTTGACCATGGCCGGATTACTAGTACTAGCAGTGTGTAATAAATATGTAGTATCATTTTCAAATGTGGTGATCCTTAACATTTGCAAAGGTGCATTATGTTGGGTGACGATAAGTTCATGTCCACGTGGACATAGCGTTTCACGATGTTGAGCTGCAATCAAACTGATCTTGTTATGTACATTACCTATATACTTGTTTTACTTCTTAGTTTATAGATGAGGGTTTTTTACCATAAATGCCATCAAAATAAAACTAACGAACATTTTCGTAATCAAAACTCGGGGAAGATGCTTGCTAGTAATTGTTATGAGCTCGAAAATTAAAAATGGAGTTATTTTATATGGTGAGTGAGTGAATTATTCGATTTACGTCACAGCGGGAATCTTTCACCCATACTTGACGATCTTTTTTTATGGAAATATACCTTTCTGAATCATCGGATAAGATGCTATTTATTGTGCCATATCATTATTCGTGTAATCATTTCATTACTAACTTTGCGGAATGGGGCGAATACATGTATTTATATATCGTATATCGATTATCATAGAATATTGAGGGAATATTTGGTATTGTGTGTGATGAGACGATTGTATACATGTACTAGTAATCTAGTACTACTCTTAAGTGTGTTGTAAACTTGCAGATATCTTATCATATTACCTTTCACTGATCATGGTTTATTGTGGATGTTGTGAATAAGCAAGTGCCTGAATGCGACCCCGATCTTACCAGTGCAATTATCATACATGAGAATCGACTTACGATATACTCGACAGATATTTTCAAACTACAATACCATCATAGTTCATACTTATTACATGCATATAGACAGGAATCATCTATCCATCTATGCTGGCCATAAGGTATGTTGTATATAGATATGATCAGCTGACCATACCTATGTAAACAGTATCGTATGGTCAGCATGGAAGGATAGAGGAATCTCGAACTAGCAGGATACGTACATCAGTGCCTTGTGATTTAGAGGCTTTAAAGGCATACAATCACAGATATTTATGGCCGTGTTTTACTAGTTCTTAGCTACTACAAAGTGCATTCACTTGACATACATATAATCACGTTTGTACTTCCAAAAACCTTTCTACCGCTGTATGGTAGG
>JAULBP010107038.1:0-10330 GCA_032355345.1 Lepetodrilus pustulosus | reverse complement strand
CAAATGAATGTAGTTTACATTTATTACTCATATATAGTGCTACGTGCTCATAAAAATCTGTGATTGTATGCCTTTAATGTAGTAAGACCTAATTTCTGCTGTAATAATTTTTAATAAATCAATACAAAACAACCTAGCTGACCTAGTATTGGAAACTAGTAAATACATGTACTAGTATTTTAAATGATGCGTTGCCACCAGGTGTAATTTAAGTTGTTTCGTTCATCAATTCACCAATAGTTGCAAATCGATCAAAGTTTCCATTTATGCATATCAAATTCTAAAATGAAAGTGTACTGTAAGCTAATATTTCCAGTTATTGTTGGGCATTGATATATATCTTGGGGGAAAATTTAAGAAATTAAAAAAACTAGCATATGTAGATTTTTCTCACAAGTACATTAACAGATGGCAACATGTAACACTGTATTATTACTGCAGTTGGGTGGGATAATTAACATAGTAAAATCCTTATTTAACGTCATTTCCAGGTCGCTATTCTTGATCACATAAAGAATATTCATATTTCCATTCTTTCAATACACATTCACATAAAGTTCTGGAAAATAATACTATAGTTTCAAGTATATACGTAACTGAAGTTAAATAAAATAATAATTATATTTCTGAATATGACAGCCATACTAGATCAGCTTTTTAAGTGTACCCATTTATTGCATAGCAACAAATTGCCGAGGAGAAGGCAGCTCGCTTTTCTCCGCCCATCCCGTCTCCCCCACCCGTAGACGATGCCGAGGAGTTGATGAGGCAGGAACTTCAGTCCAAGGACCAGGAGCTGCAGAAGTTGAAGCTGGAACTAGAACTTGTGGAGACCAGGGCCAAGCTGGAGAAGCAGAAGAAGCAGGTGTGTACTAATGAGCTGGGTGGCATGGAGATGGTAGCTGTCCGTCGGAATGCTTCATTCTTATCAGATACGAACAGAATTTTACTGTGGAAATCTGATTTGTTTATCCATGGGTGTATTTATTTGCTCTGGATGTGGCTTGGGGACTGCAGCCTGGACTTGTTTTCCGCTGAAATCACAATTTGTTGCCATGCAACCCATAAGTTTGGTGTAGGCATTCACACTTTTTTGTAAAGTTGTCGCATAAGGATTGCAGGTTCCCACTGTGACGGCAAGTACCAAATATCTCTCTTTTGATATGGGTATGGTACAATGTATGCTCTCCTGACGGCGATAACACATCAGTCGATATGTTATACGCTTTTACACTATGAGGGGTTTCATGTGTTCAACAACATTATTAACAATTTGATTGGTTTAATTCTTATCAGCTGATGGGTGCAGGTCCAAAACAGCACCATCCAAAACGGTGCACAATATTGATTTAAGCGTAACATTGAATTGGCGAAAATGGTACCAAATCGATTCGCGGCAATGGTACCTCGACTTGTATTTAGGAGATAAGGGTCTACTGTTTGGAATTTAGACAATTCTTATTAGGTGATGGGTGCAGGCCCAAAACAGCACCATCCAGAATGGCGTACGATATTCAATGTTAAGATTGGTTGTTTGAATTTGAACCAATTAAATTGCTTATCATGTTGAACACACGGCACCACTCGTAGTGTGACAGCATATAATACAGACTGATGTGTTATCGCTGTCAGGAGAGCATGGCTACAATGGTAATGAAGAAGTCAAGTTGATGCAGTTGCTTTATAGGCAGTTTTGGCAATTGGTATTTATTGTGGAATAAGCCATTTTATTTTTAATATTGTTCATGCCTATTTCCTGTATTTTACCAGAAACAGTTTTGGAAAATACTATTCTTATAATTAATTCTAGTACTGTATATACAAATTTTGTAATGGGTCTAAATAAGTTGAAGATTTGCATGAACCACCACCTAGATGCTTGTAATAGTATGTACAGATTTAAACAAAAAATATCATTGAATAATCTGTCTCCCATTTTCCATCTTTTCATGAACCACCACCATGAAGGATGTAGAAATAACTGGTCACTGAAGATGATATGTCCTGTTTAAAAAAGAATTACAATAACATTGAATGGTCTGTCACACAGTTCAAATGTTTTCTAATTTCCTTTGATTCCAGCTTGAAGCTCAACACCGTGCTCAACAGGAGGAGGAGATGAGGTCATTCAGTCTTCCAACGCCTGACCCACTTGCTCAGATAAAGCCCACAGGACCCCGAGACCCACGGTTGGCCTCCAGGGACCCCAGGAAGGGCAGCCGAGACCCCAGACTGGGCCAGAGCGACGGTGCGGTCTCCAGCACTGTGGGGGTAGTGCCAGGAAACCTGGCCGTGTTGCAGAACATCAATGTAGTAGCAGCCCTGAGCAATGTCCTCAAGCCTAGCCATCCTGCTACAGCCCATGCAAGAGCTTCAGCTGGAACTAAGGGTCTTTCGCCAAAGAAAGACAGATATTCCAAAAAGCCATCTCCCGATAAGAAGGAGAAGGTTGAAACCAAAAAACCTGACAAGAAGGATGTCACTGTTAAGTCGCCAAAGAAGGATAGTGTCAGGAACTCGAGAGACAAGCAGAGAGAGATTCCTGTGGATATCAAGAAAAGGACGTCTAAATCTGATGTGCGAGAAAAGCCCAAAGAAAGCATTTCCAAAGAATCTCATAAGAGTAGAAGCATTAGCCCGAGTAGGAGCATTAGTCCTAGAGAAAAGAAAGATAGGAAAGGAAGTATTGAAAAGTTGACTCATTCTAAATTCAGAGACAAAAATGAGAGGCGGTCAAGTGATGAAGAATACGATAAATTTAAGCGTCTAAACCACCACAGGGAAGAGAAAGAAGACAGGTTTGGTCGCGGCAGTCGGAACTTCAAGCCGAGGAACGGCGACAAGGAGCGGGACAGCGAGCCTCCAAGGAGCAGACGAGGGAGCAAGGAGTATGAGAGGTCGCCACGGAGGTCAAGGTCTCCCCAGAGGAGAGAAAAAGACAGGAACCAAATCAATCAAAAACCGCCCAAGCCTTTCCCGGGGAAACGGCAGTCTGAAGTGCCAATGAGGACTCTGCCAGATTTACCTCTGCCTATTACACTGCCTTTAGATCAGATCCTTCCTAAAGGATTTGAGATGCCCGTCCCTAAAGCCAGCACTGTGCTGTCTGCGAAGAGGGAAGCGCCTGAACTGGATGTGGATGAGCGATCTCAGGGCATGAGGCAGGGCCCTCCACAGTCCAAGCGACCGAGAACAGAGGAGGATCAAGAGTAAGTGTTGAAGCCAGTCGACAGTGGCTATGGTCTGATTAACCAACATGACATATCAACATGAGTGAGGTCTAAAGGTTCATTCTCACTGTAATACTATTACTATGAACAACTTGTAGATCGTCTTGTATCGTCACTTTCTGATATCAAATTGAAAGTAATTTAACAGGGGAGATAATTCAACAAGAGTAAAAATGATTCAGTTTTACAATGGGTTCGAATTTCAAATAAGTGTTAAACATGACTCCAAATCGATTCAGTTTGTGCATTCTCATGCTTTGACTTGGTTAATAATGCAAGTTGTTCATGCAAATCACTCTGAGAATGCACCTTAGCCTGTTGGGAGTTTAGGACAGTTTTACATGTTCTGTGCTTATAGAAATGGAACATGAAATCAGTGTTACACTGAAATTCATGGTTTAAATTTCATGGAGAAATACAGGTGTACATGAACATAGAACCACAGTATATCGGGCATGGCAATTCCCTTGGATTTGCACTGGGCTGAAATCACAACTGTCTGTTTCTATGCCTGGTATATATATATATACATTCACACATTACATTTACTTGCTTACTCCTAGTTGTATGGAAATTGGCAAGAGCATACTTTCATGACGCTGTCATATTTACTAAGATATTATACCATAGTACTATAGTGATTTGCAACAACAATGATCAAAGAACATTATGATGCCTTTTTGGATACAAGCGCTTCCTGAAAGTGCCCTGATTTTGAACTGGACCATTTGAATTTGTAGTCCCAATGCAAGTTACGTTAAATGCATAAATAATTATAGCAAGTGGTCATTGTTAATTTGGAATTTGAAGAAAAAAAAGTTTTTCTTATGTTGGAGATAAGTAATTTTGTATGAATTAATGTTTGTATTAATCATGTGGTTCTTATGCAAATTACAATTCTCTTGCAGCAACATGTTCCCAGGAGAAGATATGGACTACAGGTTGGCTGGGGCTCCCATGAAATCGCCAATGCATGATGGATGGATGAAATTCAAGACCAACCACCCTGATGACTATCGCCAGGAGTTGGAGAGGAGAAAGTCGAGGGAGGATGACCCACTGTACGACACTGACTTCAGAATCAAGTCGCCTGTTGTCAAAATGAGACCCCCGCCTCTTCCCCCTCGACCGTGCCTGCCGTTCAACGTGGCCATCCCCCAGGAACTCAATCTGGACAGGCAGGAGGACATCCTCAGACAGGCCGAGCTGCAGCTCCAAGCCGGAACACTCTCGCACGAACAGCACCAGGAGATGCTGATGCAACTGGGCCAGGTGTTTGAGCATCAGAGAGATCAACAGAGACAGCCGGTGAGGACGGACCCCCGAGTTGCGGCCAGAGAGGCCAGAGTCGGCGCTCCTGTGACGGGCGTCTTGGGCACCAGCGAAGACGTCGATCACAGAAGACCGTCTGCCGAGCAGATCGAGACCCCTGTGAATGTCCCTACCAGAGGACAACCCGGCTTCGTCGATGTCAATATCAGAGTGAGGCAGCCTCAGAGTGAAGTTGACATCAGGAAACAGCTGCTGGCTGATCTGGACATGAAGAGGAAGCGGCTTGCCGTGCAGGATTCTGAACAAGCAGATGCTGCTGGTGGCATTCAGAAGCCCCCTGCTGATGTGGACATCCGACAGAAAGGAATTCCCAGAGATCCTAGGAAGCGAGCGATGCAGGCTCAAGCCGCAAGCGACGTCAAGGCACCCGCCGATCTCCCTCAGCTGCCCATTCCCCCTCAGCTGCCCATTCCCCCTCAGCTGCCCATTCTAGATGTGGACATTAGGAAAGGGAAAGCTGAGGTTGGTTCTAGGCAAACCCCACCTTCTGATGTTGATATTAGAATCAAACCACCGTCTGTTAATGTAGATACAAGACCAAAAGCGCCAACTAGTGTTGACATTGTTAGGCAAAAATCATTAACAGATGTTGACAACCGACAAATACCCACAGCAGATGTCGACATTCGACAAAAGCAGCCTTTTATTGATAACAAAATACCTCCTTCAGATGTTGACATTAGACAAAAAACTCCTTTTGTTGATAACAAAATGCCATCTGCAGATGTTGACATTAGACAAAAAGCTACTTTTGTTGATAACAAACTGCCATCTGCAGATGTTGATATACGTCAAATACCTCCACATGCAAAAACTGATGTTGTGAGCAGACCTGAAATGTTGGCAAACATTGCTGCCACTGATGTTGATATCCGACCAAAGCTTCCTCTGCCTGCAGATGTGCCTGCTGAAGCTCCCAAACCACAAGCAGCTGACACTGACATTAGGCAACAATTGCCAGGCAAACCTACAGAACCAGCAAAAGATACTGATATTCGTGCTCCTGTTAGTGAATCGCAGGCAAGACCATTGGAGTGTGCCGATGCAAAATTGCCCTCTGATGTTGACATTCGTCCTAAAGTCAAAGACGAGCCCATCGACAAGGAAGAGAAATGTCAAGCCAGTGATAGTGGACAGCTGCAGAAACCTGATGCTTCACAACCCACTGCTGCCACTACAGAAGACGATAGTAAGAAATCTCAGGGTGATTCCGATTTGAGACGATCCCTTGGCAGGGAAGCTGTGAAAGTGGAGCCAGCTGCGCAGCCAATGGATGTCGATGACCGGGCTGCTGCTGTCCAGTTCCCAGATGCAGGACCTCATAAGCCTTTGGTAAACGTTGATGCCCGTCCACCGTTACTCGGTTCTACTCAAGCACCTTCTGAAGACTTGGACTTCAGAAAAGGGCCGCCTCCTGAGGATTTTGGTGATCAAGATCTTCGACAGAGAAACCCGCCTTTTGTTCCTAGAGGACCAATGGACAACCGAGTACCAAATAGACCTTTTGACCCTAGAGACCCACCTCAAGAATTCCGACCTGGAAATGTTCCCAGAGACTTTGATCTTAGAGGTCCGCCACAGAATATGGACCGAAGGCCAGTAAGAGACCTGGATCACAGAGCCAACCCTCCACGTGATTTTGACCCCAGAGACCCTCCACGTGACTATGGCCCTCGTGGGCTGCCGTTTGACTTCGATGCAAGAGGACCTTTACGAGATGATGCTCGAGGTCCTCGAGACATTGATCCACGTGGCCCTGGTCCCATTAGGGCCCCTCTGCTTCCAAGTCCACCCAGAGGTCCACCGAGACCACTAGACGATCCCAGGGGACCACAACGGGCTCCTCTGCTGAGTGACCCTAGAGGCCCGCCACCACGTGACTTTGATCCAAGTGGACCAGGTCTAGATTTGGATCCAAGAATTCCTCCCAGAGATGTTCCCAGAGGTCCAAGATATTTCGATAGACTAGGCCCAGTGCCTGATGATCCCAGAGATCCTCCAAGAGATTTTGATCCACGTGGACCACCACATGACTTTGATCCACGTGGACCCCCTCACGATTTTGATCACAGAGGACCACCCCAAGATATTAACCGTAATACCCCACCAAAGGAGTTTGGACCGAGAAATCTTGACTTTCGTTCCAGAAGTCCTCCCCAAGCCCCCAGAGTACCTAGAGACTTTGATGACCGTGCACCCCCGAGAGACTTTGACGACCGCGGGCCCCCTAGAGACTTTGATGATCGTGGGCCGCCTAGAGACTTTGATGACCGCGGGCCACCAAGGGATTTCGATAAGCGTGGACCCCCAAGGGATTTCGATGACCGTGGACCCCCAAGAGATTTCAACGAGCGTGGACAGGAAAGAGTACCACATCCAGACTTTGAGAGGAATGGTCCACCACGAGATATGGACCGCCGTGGACCGCCAGCTGACTTTGGACAGAGAGGACCTGTCATGGATATAGACGGTCACGGACCACGGCCAGGAGAGTTCGACAGACACGACAGATCAAGACACGACCCTGATTACAGGGGATCTGGACCTAGGAGGTTCGACGACAGGCCAAGGCACTGGAAAGACCACGATGACAAAGGATACAGCTCTCGCGGTCCACAAGAAGACAGATTTAGCAGACACCCAAGAAGAGAAGATAGGGAGGAACGATTCCGAGATCAAAGATTTCGCGATGGACCTCGCGATGACAGGCACGGAGACCGGTGGGAAAAACGCGGGCCACGCAGGCCTGACTATGTAGATCACAGGTGGAAGGCAATGAAAGATTTCCAGCAACTTGAAGCTAGAGAAGAGTTCGTCATTGACGGCAAAGCCTTTGGAATAACGATAGGTGGCAAGCCAAGGAGACTGACAAACATAAAAGGATCGAAAATGGAGATTTTCGCTTGCCCAAGTCAGAGATCGGTTTTGATAAATGGAATTCCATTCTATAAATTTGGTGAACCTATAAAGGAGATTGAATTTGATCGCAAGAATTTCACAGTATACTACCATGGACTCCCGAAGAGTCTCTGGATAGATGGCACTCAGCATGAAGTGAGAGTCGACGCTCCGCCAAGGAATATCGTTATCGACGGCAAACCCAGGGGCATACAGATAGACGGCAGAGATATGATGATCCTCATTGACCGCTTGGAGAAGGGAACTTACGGTGGACCTCCCAGACAGCTCATTGTGGACAATGTCATCCACGAGATCAGGTTTGACGCACCTTCTCGCAAGATTCTCATTGATTCACAGTCGTGCGACTTGATCTTGGATCGTGCGGTACCTGTCGTCATCTACAACGGCAAACCTCATGGCATTCGATTTGACGGACCTCCGAGGGAAATGATAATCGACGACTACAAGTTCGTCGTGCCCATGGACAGAGCCGAAAAAGTGAAGATCAAATTCAAGCCGCATTTCCTGGCCTTTGGTGGACCGGGTCACGAAGTTATTATTAACGGTAAAAGATACGAGATTAAGTTTGACAACGTGCCCAGGGATATAGTGATTGGACACAATCAGCACGTGATTCGTCTAGAAGGACCTACACCCAACGTGAAGATCCTGGAAGAAGTGCCCATCGAATACGAGAATGAAATTGGAAACGCTAACAAGGGAATGGGAGACAACGGACAACGAATGCACGGATCTAACATCGCTGCTGGCCCCATTGGCCAAAGCATGGGTCCAGGTGGTCCACAACCGATGATACCTGGACAGCAGATGATGCCAAGTCAGCCGATGATGGGACTGCCACAGATGTCTGTCCCACAGATGACGGTGCCGCAGATGGCTGGTCCTCAGATGCAGCAGGCTGGGCTGGCAGGGATGATGATGCAAGGACCAATGATGATGCAGAACCAGCTGTTGGGCGGGATGCAGTCAATGATGGGAGGCATGCCCATGCAGTCCGGTCAGATGTTGATGGCCGGACTGCAGCCAGGACAGATGATGATGCCACAAGGTTAGTTCAGTAATATCTACATATCTTTGAAAGTTGAAGTAGCTTTTAGTACTTGTCTGGTTATTCCTCCTCATATTATTATGTATGGGTGAAAGATTCCTTCTGTGACATAAAACATTTATTCCATCGCCTCAACTTATTTATGTTAATTATTAGATTTTGACGACTTCCTGCTTCAACAATTTCCACATTTATTGAGGATTTGTTGCACCAATTTTTATAACCAGTCTCCGTATCGTTGAAAATTCAATACTATTGATTACTTTATTTCTAGAAATCTTTTATATGATATCAATAATATTAATATTACATAATATTTTCTTTTCTGTAGTTTGACTTTTATGTTGTTGGTGTTGCAGCTGGTGTTACTGGACTTCCCAGTGTCTTGAGCAGTCTGTTGCCTGGAACAGGTGAGGTCAAATGTTAATGTTTATCTTCTCCAACACTAGAATTGCTATTTTGTCCTATTAGGTATTTGTAATGTTCAGTATGGTGTTAAAATATAGAGATACTTAATTAATTAATGCGGGGAAAACATTGATCAAGTTATGATAGTACTGTACTTACATCATGTTTGGATTATAATTGAGAAATATTGATGATTATTAGTAATTTTTGGAACTTTGGATAACATTATATCCTTGCCCTAACAATAAATTTGGTCATATATAAATTAGTGTAATGCAATGCTACTTTTTGTTTGAATGTTCATTTTTAATTTTGCAAAATCTATATAAGCTGTATAGTTGGGTAGGAGCACTTGATTAAATTCAGATTTTGGGACTATGTATGTACATGGTTTAAATGTTTTGCAGGAGGCATGCAGGCCCCTGTAGCCCAGCCTGCCGGCCTGGACGTTGGGTCGCTGTTCCAGAAGCTCGTGGCAGCCGGCATCATCCCGAAGAGCGATCAGCCCAAGTCGGAGGAGAAGAAGGAGAAGAGTGAAGACAGACACGAGAGGCGCGACGACAGACGTGACGACCGACGCGACAGCCAGCGTGACAGACGTGACGACAGGCGAGACAACAGGAGAGATAAGGACATGGACAGGAACAAGGACAGATTTGCCGACAAGAAGCCCGGCAAGTCCGACGTCCAGGTCGGTAACAATATTGGTTGGATACTCCGAATTTACACGTTTATTTGTCCTAAACCTATGGCCGAGATTACGAAACTTTCTGAGTACGATTTCATGCTCAACCTCAAATTCTATATGGGGATTTACGAACAAAACTCTTGAGTTGAGCGTGAAATCGTACTCGGGACAGTTCCATAATCTTGGGGCCTAGTCTAATTAATATTGCCTTGTTTAGTGTTAGTATCGATTTTATTGTTTACTTCCCTTCTAGCACTTTCCATCGATTTCGTAACTTGAAGAAATGTTCGGTTTTTATTCAATTTTTAGGCAATACTACATGTACGTATTTTCAAGCCTATAATTATTCTGTAACATCTTGTGTTAGCAGTCTGCAGCGCCGTCACGCAGGGATTCCATGGACAGGATCCCTGATATCAAGTTGGGAAACAACGAGGTCATGAAGAAGTGAGTTATTTAATGTCACCAATATCTACTCTTTTTTTTTTTTATATTTTTTTTGTAATCGGGTTTAGAGTCGCTTTCTAGAATCTTTCACTAATATCACGACTTGTCAGTTTAGGGCAGGAAGAAGCCTGCAACATCCGTAACGCTGAATGTTGCTGTAAACCTGCGAGCACCGGCTGGTACTGACAGACCAAGGATGATATCTGTATAGCCACTCTACAAACAGTGCATCCTATCAGTATCGCGTTAGAAATG
>JAULBP010107027.1:0-10330 GCA_032355345.1 Lepetodrilus pustulosus | reverse complement strand
TTCATTTTTTAGTTTCTAAACATAGTAAACAATAAAATAAAACCACTTAGAATGCATCATCTTGCATTTCATTTTTTGGCACAAGTGTAACACTTTATGTACACATGATCTGAGCCGTACACATATAGTTGTTGTTGATTTGGGGTTTAAACCCACTTTCAAGATTCTTTCACTCATATCCTGGCTTGCATGCATATGTACTGCTTGTACTAGTCAAAATTTCTACCAGTTTTAATAGTGTAGCTCACTAGAGCCACTTTCAAGAATCTTTCACTAATATCACGACTTGTCAGTTTTAGTGCAGGAGGAAACCCGCAACATCCATAGCGCTGAATGTTGCAGTAAACCTGCAAGCACCAGCTGGTACTGACAGACCAAGGATCATATCTGTATTGCCTGTCTATAAACAGCGCTTCCTATCAATATTGCGTCAGAAATGCAACTTCCACGAACACTGATGCCGGGCCCCCATGGGGCAGGATTTGAAATCGGGACCTTTGGCTCTGAAGTCCAACGTTCTACCACTGCACTACATCCCACCCCTGGTATATCCTGCTGCAGTTACTGTGTTACAAAGATAACCCAATCAGCCACAGTATTGACTCTGAGATGACCAGTCCTTACTTTACCAAGCAGGGGAACAACAAGTACACTCTTTTAACATCTTTTGGTATGCAATGTCCAGGGATCAAACCCATGACCTTCCACACTCATTTAGATACCGGGAAAATGTTTGAAAATAAATAAGATAATATTAAAATGAGGTACATTTATGTGATTTAAAGAAAATTACTTTTTGAGATATTGGTACACATGAGCAACCCATTCCTGGCCAGCGGTGGTCAGGGTTTTCTGGTCATCTTGTCCGCAGTTCATCACCACTGTCCTGGCTTCTACGAGAATGCGATCGTCATTGTCGTCACTGCCCTCCTCCATCAGTATCGGCATGCCTCCTGCCAACTCCACAGCCAGGTTCATCTTCTTGAACTGAGAAGACATGGGGTAAAACCTAGCCTCGTTCCCAGGTCAGCTATGTCACAGACTGGATACCGCTGTGAGGAGTGTGGGTTAAACCTTGTAACCTCTCTCTCTCTCCTTCCTCCTCTCCATGTTTCCCTCCATATTTTCTCTCTCCCCATTACCCCTCCTCTCTCCCCTATCTCTATTTCTCTCCCCCTCTCTCCATTTTCACTTCATTTTCTATTTTATCCACCCCCATTTCTGTCTTTCTCTCTAGTGCCCCCAATTCCCCCTTCTCCATTTCTCTCTCCCCCTCTCTTCCTTCTTCCCTATCTCCTTCATCATCACTCTCCATGTTTCTCTACCTTTTCTTTCTCTCTTCCCATCACTCCCACCTCTCTCTATTTCTCCCTACTCACCAGCTGTTCACCAGTTTACTACATGTTTCAAACTGATAATCGCTATAACAGTCTTTTCTAGAGTTATGTGATAAATAGAATCTACCATTTCTGTTCATTTATTACTGAATTTATGAAACTCATTGGTAAAAATTATATATTGTGCTCGGCAAAGCCTCGCTCAATTATTAATATACATTTTACCAACTTGTTTAATAAATACAGTAATAAATATATATGTATGTATATATATATTATATAGATAGATGGTAAATCTCTTACCTGTTTGGGACTGAGAAAAATGAATTTCATTCCATTGAAGACTGAGGCCCTGTTTGGGTTGGGTTTGAAAGAAACTTCATTTGCATTGACCTGCGTCTCTGACACACTAGGCAGAAACCTGGAAATAAAAGATTTTAAATCCTTGGTCACCCCACTTCCCGAAATACATTTGAGTAGTTATTATGAATATTTGCACTTGCAAGTTATAAATGTACAATAATAATAAATAATAATAAATAATAATAAAATGAATATTTGTATAGTGCAAAAATCCAGTATAGCGCTGCTCAGATGCGCTTTGTGTAAGTCTGAGTAAATAGGAACAATTATCAGAATGCAAAAGTCGAGACTATCTAGTTTTCAAATGCCTGTTTGAATAACAGTGTCTTAAGTCTGGTTTAAAAAGCACAGAGTTCAATTGTCGAACAAAGTTCTAATGGGAGATTGTTCCAAATTAGGGGACTAGCAGTTTGGAAACATCTGCCACCAAAGGATTGGGTGCAGGCTGCACTGACAATTATAAAATTCTGGTTGCCAGAATGAAGAGAGCGCGCTGGTCGATACAAACTGACCAATTCTGATAAGTATGGAGGAGCAGTCCTATGCAAAGCCATGAACACGAACACTAGTAGCTTATACTGAATGTGCTGGCGTATTGGTAGCCAGTGTAGTTCTCTAAGAGTAAAGAAAGATTATTGTTAAATTTGGGCATATTGGTTATATTGGAAAGGTTATTAAACCGCTTAGCAACAATGTCGTGTCATATGTCTATTACAATACATGCGTTCCTTTACATTTTTCTATCAGTATATAATCTGCTTCATGTTACGTAGACTTCGATAAATTCAATAAAATTAGATGAAGTGCCTCAAAATCAACGATTAAAACAGGAAGTGCGTTTGCAGTACGTTTGAAAGCACATGGTAGATCGATATTTTGCTTCTAAAATACAATCGTATTATAGTTCAGACATGTAGACCAATATATTGGCCATATTCAGTGCTGATAATACTTAATGCATACATCTGTACAATTAAACAACGCTATATTCATATTTTACAAACGTAACCGGTGATACCGGTAAGTCGCATCAAAAGCATGTAGGACTACAATGTATGTACATTCAAATTGTGTATAACAAGTAGGCTATAGGCCTACATAGAGAAGACTGCTCGCATGGCGTAGTGGCTATGGTGTTGACCCATAAGGTGGTAGCTAGGTCAGTGCCTGTAGTTACATACCTGGAAAGACATACCTTTAATCAATAAGGTTTATTCCCTTGAAAAATGCTCACGAAAGGTGTAAACAAGGGCATGCATAGACCTGCAGTTAATAGCCTATATATAGTCATAGTAGTCAGCTGGTAGTGTATCCATGTTCTAACAGTAGCAGGATATTCCAGTGAGCTAGTACTACGAAACCAGTCTAGTACAAATAGGACATGAAAGGTGAAAGGTGTAACGTGGTATAAATGAAATAATCTTGAATTATTGTGGACCATTGTAATGTAGGGCCAGGTCAGAGGGAGTGGACAATATTTAACCCTCCCTCTGTTGCATTAGACAGTCACTGCTCTTTATGGAGTCTCTGGTTACATCTTTGGTAGTGCAAGTGTGCAACAGAGAATCATGACGATCCTAGAACCAGAGTTTTTGGATTGTTAGTTTTGTTACCCCTTTGGCTTAGTCGGCAGAGTGTTGGACTCGCAATCCAGCAACTCGGGTTTGAATCCCAGGATCGGCTTGGATTTATGTTTAAATGGCGCCCAGCGTGTATTCAAGATGTTCTTGGTGAACTTCTCTCTGAATTGTCGGACTGAGAATTCCTTGCTCCCTGACGGCTCAGAATGAAGTGACTGGATTAGTACCTCGAGGACAAGTCATCATGTGAAGAGGAAGAATGTAGTCATTTGTGATACAAGATGCCCCTACTGGTCTCAGCCAACAGGGTTACCTATTTGACTCATTCGGTAGAGCGTTGGACTCACAATCCAGCAACTCAGGTTTTAATCCAAGGATCAGCATGGTCCTCCGTTTCATAAGCAAAGCATTTGTTTCAAGGTGCAAGATTTTAGTAATGAAGGCAAATGCTTGAAAAATAATATAGAATTGTGTATCTAAAACAGTATGAGCATGCATTGCCGCTATCGTGCAATCATTTTCTCAAGGAATACCATAATTCTATCGAGCCATTGACACTAAATGGCATAGAGAAAGCATGTAATTTTGGATATCTTTGCAATGCAACTTCATGGATATAGATAGATCTGTGCTATCACCTGATGGCTTCCTTACGGTGTGTTACGGTGTGTGAGGGTATGTTACGGTGTGTGATATGGACTGATATACTACTTTGGTTTCAGCTGTCAGTCCAACTTAGTAGAGTGTTGGACTCACAATCCTGACAACTCAGGCTGAATCATAGATTGACATGGTTCTAGATCCTGTGGTAGTGTAAATTCATTGTAATAAAGGTGAACTATCAGTACAAAGTTAACAGTGGAAGCTGAACAATCAAGATCTGGGATTATTCAGATAGATATAAATAGATTAGAGATTGGTAATTGCAAAGGGATTGGTGCAAAAGACAGCCCAGCTTGTATGAGCACATGGACTGGACATTCATCAGTAATGCAGTATAAATACTAGTTGGTGTTCTTTGTTTAAGTAGCTTTATGTACAGAAATGCATTTTGAATCATCATCAATTACAGAGTAATATACAATGATCTGGTATAAATAAATAGTCATATTATTCACACTAGAATATAAAATCTCTAGTTACACATTCTACATCTTAAACAACAATCACAGTAATCATGTGATAACAAATACTTACCCGTAATAGCTACACCAAAACACATAACACACACAGCTTACAGAATAGTTACATATGTTTGAGGGTTATTATTGCATTAATGGCACCATGCCTGGTATTCGATATATTAAGTAAACAATCCACAGTAGAAATAAATCAAATTGTTCACTCTTAGTCCAATTAACTTGCACAGTGACAAAGTTAAAATGTAGGAGCAATACCTCTCACAGTACATAACAAAATAGCTTCCTCTAACCTCAGGATATCTTACCCAGGTACCCGTAACCATTTACACATGACAATGCCACTTGCTGCATTAAAGGTCAAGAAAACAATAAAACTAATGTCTTTATTTCCCCTAACTTTGACTGCCCACTTAATAACCATAGTGTCGTCGCCTATGGTTGAAATATTCCCCCTGAGACGTACAGCACTAATTCATTCATTAATTCATTAATAACCATAAATCATACACACACAATGGTACCATCATACCACACATAGACAACTGACACTCGGTTTCATATAGTTTGCACATTGGTTCTTATGTTCATGCATCGATGAACATAAAATAAATGACAGTATTAAAGTATATAAAATAATTCACAAGATATTGCCTAAGATTTCTTAAATACATTCTTTAATACCTGTATAAAATAAATATATATATATATTTAATTTTTTTCAAATCCAAGGTGTCAGTTTTATCGCTGGCATTCCTAGACTTTCCAGGGATAAGATTGTCTTCCATATTCTTGATGAATCTTATCAGCAACTAGGAAGATAGCCTTTTGTATGGGCAAGATTTCCTCCTGAATGATCGAGATGTCCTGTATGGGCGATTTGTAACCAGGGAATAGTTGAACAACTGTATGGGAAAGATGTCCTGTTAGGGTGAGATGTCCTCCTGTACGAGATGAGATGTCCTCCTGTATGAGTGAGATGTCCTCCTGTATGGGTGAGATGTAGCCAAGTTAGTCTGCCAGGGAATAGTTGAACTGGTTTCCAAACTTGTCCCGGACACGACGGTAGTCTGCTGCGTCTAGTCGAGATGTCACTCTCCGTACAGACGACCTGCAACACAGGAGAATGTATGTCTGAATGTATGTCTGCATGAAGATCTGGGGGGATGTTCATTTCAACTGTATGAAGTGTTCTCGGGACAGTTATCCGTCCTTTGTATACTGTGTGAAAGAAACAGTTCATACACGTCTCGCACAAGCAAAGAGTGCCCTTAGATGTGTGACAGCACTACTACCCCTGGGTGGTCCATACGACCTCACAGCACCTCGCTACCACCAGCAGACTGTAGAAGTTCTGGTCAGCATGTGGTTTCATTCCTTTGACAAAACAATGTTTCCGGTTTTCACCAAATACTGTACTGCGGTGAAAGGAACAGAACCCTGGATGTACATCCTTGAAAAGGCATTAAATATTCAAATATGTGGCTATGTTTTATTTCAACATGTTTAAGAAATACTTACGCATTAAAAACTTTCTTTTCAAGTCGAGATCTACTGGTATTTTTCATCTTGTCAATGTCTGTCAAATCACCATATTTCTTCTTCTTTTCTTTGACTTTTCCCTTCCCTTTGCCCTTTCCCCTTCCACGACCTTTACCCTTGGTGATCTTGAGGTCAAGGCCAGTCGATGCCTTGAGTTCTGCCAACAGTTGTGGGTCCTGCCAATCTGGGACATCCTCTGTGACCCATGAATGTATTTACAGACGTGTACTAAGAACAGCTGTGAAGCAGTTAATCGATCCTCCAGCCGGTTAAGCAAAAGAACTTGTTACAAAAACAGTCATGGTAAGTGTACTATATGAGCACCTCAATGACATTGAATGAAATAGTAGTGAACCCATTATGTGGAACAATGGTAACCTATTTCAGGATTCACTGTATGGTGATCTTACCGTCAAGGTCAACCTTTTTCTCAGCCTCTTTCTGAATCTTCAAAGCATCATTCAGCAAAGATGGTCGGCCCATCTCATCGCGAGGTATCACCTTCCCATGGAACGGACACTGCAACACAACATACATGAAAAATTATGACAAATACATCGTATCCTTCTGCCCTGTCTTACACTAGGACGACCCACCATTAGCACTGTTCTAGGACACTGTAACTTGGCAGCTTGGGTTACTTACACCTCAGGGAGTTGAGGATGAAAAATAAATGAAATAATCAATGTAACAATTAATGGTACTGCTTTGAGCATGCTTGTGATCATGGATTTGGCAAAATATTAATGTACACATTATTATTATTATTAACTGTACTGTAATTGTGTTATAATAGTAGTACAGTAACTGTACTATAGGGCCTACCTTCAGCCGATCCATCCTCTCACACAGTTTGCCACTGGACATTGGCGCCCGACATTTCCACTTGACCGGCTCAAACGTTCCTGTGAAGTGGAACACCCGGTTGGTGAGAGCAGCATAGCTGGCCTGCAAATACAGTGGCAAACTCATGCTTAGCAAACATGACCTGACATGACACACTATTGTCCTAACCACTGCTTAGCAACCTGACATAGCATGACTTACTGTGGCCTGACCACTTCTATCACCTCTAGGTGGATGTGTTGGTGACATAGTGATTGCCATCCAACAGTATATGTCTGTGAGCGTGCCCGCCCAGATTTCAAATCCCAATTGACAAAAATTTCATAAATCTCCAAATAAAATTTGAACTTGAGCATGAAATCATATTAAAAATATTTCGTAATCTAGAGCCCAGTGTTGGTATGGCAGGTAGACAAGCCTGAAATTAGACATTGTTCACTCGTTAGACCCTGGAGATGTGCCATTTAAAGACAATTCTATGCAGTTAACCTGAAATTATATACAATAATAATCAAAACAAATGGCGCAGAGTGCATACACATGTACAAGCGTTGTGAGAGTGTATCCATATGTTCCTACTCACAGGGTTTGGTTTGTCAGTCTCAGTCGCCGCTCCGCTCCAGACTCTAGGCAGGGAATCAAACCTGCAAAGTAAAATAAATAATATTCTGGGGAAAATTACAAAGTGAGTGAGTGAGTGATTATGGAGTTTAACATCACTGTGGGAATCTTTCACCCATTTGCGACGATAAAATTACAAAGACTCGTTGGGCTAGTACCTAGATATTATCACGCTTGATCAAGACTACCACATCTAAACTCTATAGACCCGAGTATATTTGCACGACACCATGCAGAATTTGAGCTTCATGACATTCAGAAAACACCTACGTGGCTGTCACAGGAGCCTCTATCTTGTCCGGGTTTTCCCAGTGAGCTAAATCTACACCGAAGGGAATGATGGGCGCTGACGTGTTGAGCGTTGATGATGAACCATCTCTTGATGTGGTTGTCTCCCCTGATGTGCTCGGTTCTGCCTTGATCACAGACTTCGCTGAATCGTGTGATGATCCCTTTGATCTGAAATTGCGAATTAAGGAACATTTTATTACCTGTGTACACACTTCAGTAGGATGTTGTTTTATGAATCCCATCACATAACACGGCGCTTACGTTTCCTGCGTAGAGTTAAGATTCTTGTCCCCTGTTCGTATTCGGTCGAGGTTTGCTTCCATGGACGTAGGATCCTGTCGACTGGACAGAGAGCGGACAGCAGACAGACTCCAGTATTGAGGTGTGACAGAGTTGTCTCCCTTGTGAGCTATTTTCTTCTTCTTCGCTGGTGAGGTCTCCTGCGATATGTCTTGAAGAAATGTGGATCTAGATGTACCCTGATCAGCATCCAGACCTAGCAAACAGAACAGATTATAATTCATGATGTATGAATACAATGTGACTTTACCTGGGCTACATTTCACTACACTATGCTACTTTTCAACAAAGTAGTGGCTGGGTGAACAATTTCACTGCAAAATTGCTGCAACTCAGTTTGCCTGTGTGTAGTCCATTCCCTATATGCCTTAGGTTTGACTAGTGTAGAGCTACATAGCAGTTTGTTCTCAGCCCTGGTTCAAACTTATCTAATGATTGAATGTCTACTGTATGTATGTACAGATATTGGTGGGCATACCATACTCTGCCCTTAGATGGGCAGGAATGTGGGCCTCGTATCCTTCCTTCTCTGGAACCTCTTCAAAGTCGTCATCATCATCTGAAGAAAACAAAGGAAATGAAATATTGTACTTACAAACACATTATATGGTAAAGGAAGAGGAGAAAGCTTTCTGAATATGGTAGTTCTGTATAATTCTGGTTTGGATGCAGAGTGAAAGAGATAGCAGCAGATGAGATAATTTGTAGATTTGAGTCCAAAGTTTGTCAAAGGGTATTAACTGTTAAAATCAGTTTCACATCAGAAAGATGAATTTAATACCTGAATCATGGCCTTGACCTTTCTTTCCAGTGGGAATAGCAGGGATGACCTTGAGTTCATCACATTTGTCCTTGGCAGCCAGCAACTTGTTCTTGAGATCAATGGACATCTTGATGTCTCGCTCTGTGCCGCCATTCTTAGACAGGACCTGCCAAGTATCAAGTACGACATTACGATCAGCATTGCTGTACAGACAGCCGTGTCAATCTGGAGTGTATCCTACATAACATACCTACACCTGTTGTCAGTTTGGTAGACTTCACCAGTATTGGACATTACTGCCTAAGAGTAGTTGGGCTTCCCAACTAAAAATCTTGTATATTTGTTATTGATATTTGAAATTTTAAGTATGAACCTAGTCTTGAAAGCCTGTCAAGGTCAACTCTCAGGACTTGAATCTATTTTGGACCAGTGTAGGTCCTCAGCATAGTTTTTCAAAGCTCTCATATTTACTATGACTGTAGGTAACCTTGTAGCTATATCTTATACATGGCAGTCAGGCATTCACGAGAGCACTATGGTCTTAAAGTGGATACGAGTTCTTCGTGAGACGACCCTGGCACTGACCTCCAGCCACCTGGACACAGTAGGGATGTACGTGAGCGCTATTCGGCTGACGGCCTCCTGCAGCGTGGCACAGATCTCCGAGTTGTTCTCAGTCTGCCGTACCCGCGCCTCCACCGCGCCCATGTCGATGTTGATCGTGTACTGCCGCGACCCCAGCCCAAACTCCTGGACGAACCCCTCGCTGTCGTCATCATCATCATCATCATCATCATCGGTGTCCTCATCACTTCCGTCGTCATTCGCACATTCAGCCATTTCTGACTTTTCTTCAATTTTCTTATCATCAGGGTTTTCTGTACTAGTTCTATCACAGGTATCGATATTTTGATTTAATTCTTGTTTGGTTTTATTGGAAGTCAACTTGCTATCACTGTCTGAAGTTCTCAAACTTAAAGAGTCTGTCTGGGTATCATTAAGACAGTTGTTTTCACTAGTTTCCATGCAGTCCTGTGTTAGTGGAGGTTCTGACACTGTTTCAGGTTTCACAGAGTCCTCACTGTCACCTCTACAAGGATCACCAGGAGTTTCTGGGGAGCTTCCTTCTCTTCCAGGTCCAGATCTGGAGGATATGGCCGGACTCTCATCCTCAGAGTCGTGGATGAAGAAGTCGTCAGGAGACGGCATCAACAGCTGCAGACAGTTCTCCACCTCTGTCACGGCCGTCTCCATGTCAGCCACACCATCTACAACATGCAGAACACACGTGACCAGACTCTGACAATAGATCCTTATATTGCAAGTAAGTCAATCGAGTTGCACTCAATGGAGACATGAATTGCTTACTCATTCCCCAAAACGAATTTGAATTACTGTAGAATCATCTATTTCCGGTCTATTGTTCGCGCTATTGATATTTTGAAGATTTTTTTATTTTTTTCACTAATAGAAGTAAATAAGGAGTTGTTTATGGCCGTGTCAGAGCTCTAAGGATAAGCTCACAACTTAATAATAATCCAAACAGTC
>JAULBP010107016.1:0-10332 GCA_032355345.1 Lepetodrilus pustulosus | reverse complement strand
GGAGGTCCAGGTAGACACAGAGTCACACAGGTGGGAGTCGCGGAAGGTCAGCAACAGGTGAAACATGCACCCCCGGCATCGGGCGCCATTGTAAACATGCATACGTTTAACTAATGTAGCGTTTTCTATCCCTAAAGCAGGCGGATATTTATTCACACCTGCCCTCTGTATGCAGGATATTTACATGGTATCAGTTTCTCGTAAACCATGAATTAGGGTGGGAAAATATTATTTGCTTCAGGCTAGATTCGCCACCTACCGGTGCCATGTGAAATATGATATTTTATTAAAATAAATCAAACTAATTTGTTAATAGCTGAGGATTAAGAATATATCTGACTAGGCGGACTAACTAGGTGCATCGACAAGGTATTACTCCAGGTAGGCTTACATATAAAACTGCCATCAACGAATATTTCATTTATTCCCATACGGAGAAATGCACTAATATCAAGAATATTCATGTTTTCGGGAAAATATTTTCCTGTGTTAAATACACCCATGATGATGGATTGGACTCATTGTGAGTGACATGTTGGCTATTGACAGTCAATCCTTTAACAAAAGCAACCTAGAAGTCACGTGGCGTTCTTCTCATTGTGGACCCTTGACCAAAGGATGGACAAGAGCGATGACTCACGACCCTCCGATCCTACTCAATAAAACTCTAGGCGTGAAAACTTTGACCGGAACATATGTCGCTTTGGACAATGTATCATATGTCCTTGAAAGAAAGCATTAGCCTGTTTAAGAATACATTTAAATACGACATATTCACCAAGCCATATCTGATAGAATGATGACTGGGTTTGGCTATTTTAGATTGATTTTTTTCGACGTTCTAAACGACCACCCGACTGTATTCTCTTTAACGCATGTACCTACATGATAGTCTTTGTGCTGGAGCCATTGTGGGTAGCCTTTCCCATGCTAGAGTTTGTATTGCCCCCGGTAATTGTAAATGGTCATATTCATTTGACATATTGTAAATAGAATAATATCATCGTACATGCTCTTTTATACATGCACCTTTCATTCTTTATATAATTATACCTGTACACTACCCCCGATATAGGATCATTCATTCCTTTCTCCCAACAGAACAAGCGAAGCTTGAGACACCTGTTAAAAATTGTATCGGAAATCTCCGTAAATCGTCGATGGAATTCCGTCCACCGACCTCAAATAAATAAACATATGAGGAGATAAAGTCTAGACCAATATAGGCAGTACTTACAGACGTGCAGAGTACATGTGCATTTCTGTGTAGATTTCAGTAATTCCTACCACAATCGCGTGCTTTATCTGACATGGGGAATTACTTTGTCTTTAGGCTGAAGATTTGGTAGAATTGTATTGCAAACCAAGTCACGGACCGACGTGGGTCTATTTGTAGAGGATAACGACTAAACATGGGATATTATAATCAACTTCCGAAACTATAATTTACAGATAATCACGACAATATTAGCTTTCAAATTGCACTAATTTTCAATTAGCACATCATTCTAATATTCTAATACATTTATTATATTCATTGAGTACAACTAATTATTACATTGAATGGTCAACATATTCTAAATGAATAAAACGTACAACATATTTAGTGTATGTGCTAGTGTTCATGATATATATTTATATATATAAAGATTTAAATGGACAATTTTTAGAACTCCTGAAATGAAAAAAGATGTATGCCTTTATTTGACAGATGGACTGGCATGAGTTTGATGAAATAAAATGCAGATAATATGTAATTGTGTATAGGCAATTAGGCATTCATACAATTTTGTGTGAATAATAATATAAATTCATGCAATTCTGTGTGAATACATATAAAAATATCTTAATTTTCTTTCATCAAACTCATGCCAATTAAAGGGAATCATTTTGTCATTTCAGACTTTTTTTAAATGTACTTAGTGAACCGAAATTCAATTAAGATTTCAACCATTTCACGAAATGATTTGTTTCACATTGTACCGTGTTGTAGTTTAGCACTAATGTATTAGGCATGACTAAGCTTAGTCACGTTCTATTTTGTCCTTCAGTCATTACTTATCTTGATGTTGATTTTACAATGTTCAATACACAACTAAAACGTCGTCAATAGGCCAGCATTAAAACATGCAATTTCTAAAATATGAAACCAAACAAAGCAATAAGCCATCATAACAAATATGTAAAAACAAATACAAGACAAAACAAAACATAACTAAAAAAAAGAATCCAATGACAAAAGTAAAAAACAAAACCTTCTATATCTAATCTATTCACAGTCTAGCATTATACTCACTCAAATAATCTTAATCAAGATCACGATATATCCGCTATGAACGGTTAAGCAGGTCTAGATTTCTTGGGGTGATTCGGTACCATTGATATTCAAAATGACTCACTTCCAGTCTCTGAGATTATGGTTAATCTAGAACTAGTCAACCTCAATTTCTTCTGCTAGCACCTTCGAACGTCAACTTTTCTGCACTGAGTTGTCCATTGCAAAACGAATGAATTTGAGGCTCTAAACCCAATTTAGAACAAAAACAACTACTTCTATTATTATTACTATTACTACTACTACTACTACTACTTACTACTACTACAACTACTTACTACTACTACTTCTTCAACTACTATTACTACTACTACAACTACTATTATTATTACTACTACAATCATTATATAGTGTGTAACTCATGAATTTTCAACATCGTATTAACAAAGAATCTATACATTTCTTTTTATTATATTACTTGTTATTACTATAGAACCATTACTATAGTGCATTTTTTAAGTAAAAATAAATTGAAGTGATTGAATTAACTATTTGGACCCATGCATTTTGAACTGATTTCATGTCGACTAAGTGGATATGTAAGATTTTATGTAAGTAAACATATAAATTAAACACATTCCCAATTTTGTCTCAATGGGAACGACCGCACCATATGTTTTGCGTAAGAACTGTTGTAGGCGTTGGATTTAAACAGGTAATGCGGCATTTCCAAAATGGCGCTTGAGAAACGACATGGAAAAATATGTTCGTTCTGCATTACTTCCCCTTGTAAGATCAGACGTACGACCCGACACAAATACATCACTTCATTAGGTCGCACTGGGTAGCCAACTCTTACAGGCTTTAATTAACGACGTATGTCGTAAGAACATTTCGAAAGGTTGCACAAGAGGAGTATTTTTTTCTTTTAATGTATTTAATCTCATTGCTAGCGCGACAGTCATGCGACACGTACATGCTTAATGCGTGCTATCTCCGATAAGAATGTGCAGGAATGGTATATTTGGTTGATGGTTCCGACACCTATCGTGCAAATGTGCAAATTAACGCCGAGGAGAATCCGAAAAACGCCATAAATGTCGCACCTGTGCAAAATGTGACAAACGACTTGTGTCATTTGGATAATGTCCTCTTTACGAAAGGTGTTTTCGTTGTAGCTGGATACGTTTCAAATAAAGTTTTAAAGAAAATAGTTGTGACTGAAGACAGAGACAAATAACATCCTGTGTCTATACATTTTAATGAAACCGGGGCTGGCAGTATCACTTTGAGTAATGTCCCCTTGCATTAATATAATGAAGCAAAATAAAATACGACCACATTCAGGTTGACGACCGCTAGTTTATACACTCGATTCAGACTATCGTGGTGTTGCATTGGAAGTTTGCCTACCATAGAGCGGTGGAAAGGTTTTGGAAGTACGAGTATGATTTCATGGATGTCAAGTGAATGTACTTTGCACTTATAGCTAAGAACCATTAACCATTTACTACAAAGCCTACGATCACAGGGTTACGTTAGATGTTCATGTCTTATCATCTCCCGAACCATCTCTAACGTGGATCGATGCTAGACAGGACACATTTATGTCCTGTATTGATGAAGGACGTCTGTTGGACCATATGCTGGTACTTGTTGGAAGTTCTCGAGACTAGGACAATGCAGCATGATGAAACTTTCATTTGAAAATAAACTTTTACAAAACAAGGCAAGGATTCTGTTGATGTTTCTCCTTCATATGATACGTTGACACTGCAGGTCAGAGTAGAACATAGACATACATGTATATATAACTATGTCCACAAATAGGCCTATATCCAAACTTCGTATACAATGACCCTCGTGTACAAAACTGTATATCTCTAAATAACCTTCTCAAATATTAGCAATACCATCGTCTATTACGATGGTTGGAGCTAGTTACTTTTTAGAATTACACCGTTTTGTACAGAACTAATATAAATCTACTTTGTTGACTATCGCCTATTCTCTACCAACAACTCTCCAACTCGTTTCCATTTATACATGCTGTGTCAGATAGCTGACATTTCATGTTTTGTGCTCACGCCCTCTGATGCGAACATTTGAAAAGTCTAGTTCCTTATTTGTTTTCTATATATCTGTGACCTGATGATAGATTCGTAGAGTTTCATTAGCTATGCAAATTAGCTTCCAAATTTGAATACCAAAGCAAGCCACCACATGAGTAGCCTATATCAACACTGTCAAACGTCTGAATTTGTAATCAGTATAGATTAAGCACAGGTACATTGTTTTTATCTGGGTCTATACACTCAATGTTAGTCGAGCGGGCGCATCTAGAATAATATATATTAAATATCAGTAAATTTCCTACCGCATAACATCCGTTTTCTAAACAAAGCTCTCTAATTGTTTATAAATTATATCATGGAGCCAACCATATTGCCCCATTACGAGACTCAAACTATGGTCAAATGTGACAGAGGACTAACGGAGCCTGTGTAGTGAGTGAGCTGTTAGAACAGAATGGCTATCGTCGTGGTAATCTCTCTGACATAGCTATCGGTTAACAACCACCGAAAAAGCTATTTCTTCTTTGTTTACACCAAAACAAGTCTGTTGTCCGATGAAAGAAATGCTAACTACATATAATTTCTGGCAAGGGTATATACGGCTACGTCCTGATATCAAGGCGATAGGAGAAGTGGGCATCGTGTGATAGACGGATGGCGACAGGTTTAGTTGGTCGGGAATCAGTGTAGGACAAACCTGTATGGTGAGCGTGGATGGGCTTACTTTACGAGCTACCTGGAGAAATGAAATGTGTGCTCTATTGGAGCACAGACAAGTGGTTTCGGACGGTAAGGAGGTGGAGTCTTAATACATCATCCATTAAGACTAATCGTATATTTATCTCCGTAAACATCAGGTGGTAGGTGAAAGCTATCTGAGATACAGGCAGCTCTACCGAACAACGATTAAGGTTAATAGGTCAATTCTTTCTTGTATTTGATACTTTGAAAAAAATATGGCATTGCTATTACTGTCGTAAGGCAAAAACAGACTTAATCATCATGTATTAAAGGTTAACCAACTAATGTGTCAGAACGGAAATATTAATGTTACAGGTGCCGTGATATTGATCAAAACAATATGCGAGTATATTTTTGAGATAAACAATATGTAGGGAAGTCTACGTGTAAGCTTCCGGATATCATACACACTATATCAAGAACGGGAAATCCGCCATTTCGACACTTGTCGGAGAATGTGGAATCTGCGACTGACATCCTTCGCAAGCACTGGCATTCCGTGTGCATATTTTTTTTACTGCAGATTCTCTGATATGCACTCACTACGCAAACGTCAATCGTACGGACGTGTTTATTTACAATGGCAAGCGAAGAACGAGTACAGATAAAACATAAAGGTTATTTCTTACATTTCCAAGTGAATAGGAAGCAGATAGCCGTCATAATACATGGTTGTCGCAGTTTACGTAATCTTTGTCCAGGTTTGGTAGATTGCCCTGGCATGGTTTCTATGGCTACACATGTTCCTGATAATCAAGTTATGCCTTTATAATATGAAATATTGGCCGAATATGCGAACAAGACTACTGATATTCCAGATGACAAGACTGATGTAATACTATAGTATAGTATAGTTGTGCTATGTTGCCGATCTTAAGACGTATATATTAAAGATGTGTATTTTATAAGCAATAGGTATTAAACTGAAAATCAAGCACGGGCAATTTATTAAACACAATGTCTTCTTTAAGAATAATGCTTCCGATGGCCATTCCTCGAAACGTTCTTACGATCTTCTTAGCCTAAGGACTTGCTTAACACGCGCTATAGGTATCCTTAAGATTTTCGTACGATCTTACGAACGTTTCGAGAGTAGGCCCCCAGATTACTAACCGGTAAAAGCAATCAATCTTAAGCTAATTAGTCTCTCGTCTTTTCATAGGCGTTTCACTGACTGGCTGTACGTCATCGTTACATGGGAGAAAATAATTCTGTACTGTGGGGGATCCATAGCCATTACCAGGTTCGATATTTCAAAGGTCTACACTAATTCCACAGAAAAGTATCCTCCAGACGACTTCCGTAAAGAGATACAGACTGCCTACGTCTATACACACGTAGTCATTTCACAGCCGTCTTCATCACCGTCATAGATCAGATTCAAATTCATCAAGGTGAACGCAAATTGAGACATTTAATATGACGCTCGTGGAAATGTGGACTATATAGCGCCAGACGGCTGCATTACCGAGTATATATGGATGGCTTTTCTTGTCCTGCTGGTAACCTGACCTAACTTCTAGAAATAGATATGTTCTCACTCCTTGTAAATTGCTGTGGTCAATACTGCATCTGGAAATGAAAAGCCGGTAATATGGAATGTACAGTGAATGTAATGCATGACTTATGGATACAGTTAGGAGAGGGGTACTTCGTCATTTCTGAGGATTTCGGAGTTAATTTCGCTTCAAACTCGGTCATGTCTATTGTCGGTGGTTAGCACTAATAGTGAAGAGGTCCTCCCTAGGGGGTGAAGAGGATCTACCTAGGGGGTGGTGTTATGAAGACCTCTCCCACCGGCCTCCGTCTCCGTTTTACACGCCAAACGGAGCTGTATATTGACGTACGACAATTTATCGACAGTAATTCCATAGAAAGGCTCAACCCTTCCCATCTTCTTTAAGTGTGGCTGCAGTCGTTCTTTCAGAAGTCATCAATGCAGGCCGCTTTGGTGAAGAGATTGTCAAATTGGGCGGCTATATCGTGTATGGGTTTCGGCGTTCTGTAACAACTCACTTTTGAGTTATGTCTTCTTTATCGGTATTGAGGTGTCGTTAAACTGGTGTTTCGTAAAGGACACGTTGCCGCTCTTGAACCTATGGTTATTTTTGTTTGGTGAACTCAAGAAATTTATGATTCATATTTTATGTGGAATAAGTGACGAACAGACCAAGTGTTGCCGACGAATATATTTGTAAATCATATATATGCAGACGTTTTATAACGGTCATGGCAAATAGATACCCTCGAATTCCCGGCCATTTTGTCTACTTATTTGACAAATGTTTAAGTAGTCATAATGGCTGCGGGTTCGAGGATGATAGATATTAAGGCAGGTAAAATACGACCATATGTGAATATATCATCAACAAAGCAGGAGCCTATATGCGTAGCGTCATACATTAATCATGGATTAATAGTCGTTTCCATTACAATTTTATTTCTGTATATAGTCTAGAAATGATCAAAGCTATATTTTAACTTTGACCATATAACAATGTCTATAGCTAGTGGCGGTTTAGTAACAGCAATAATTAATTGAAATTATTATTCCTCATTACAGTTAATCCGGGACAAGTTGTAATACTGATATCAGGTCTGGATATCTAAATGACTTTTCTTTCGGCGTTAATCATCAAACCTTTTCTACATATCTCCAAGCCGGACACATGACATAGATGAAGACGTCTTTTTCCTTCAGATTATAAAACAAATTAATCTTCATTGCGCAGACGACATCCGCATTTGTAGACGTCCGCTGAACTGGAAAGGAAACAGACGACATAACTGGCGACCCCCTGTTACAAAGCGATACCCGATCTCCTCTTCACGAAAGAGTCCTTAATTGGTCCAGGACTAAATCAGTACGTAAGCAGATCTTTTACTATAACAGGAAGTTGCGTAAGACTCGATTCGGGCCAGGATTACGGGTACGACTCTTTCGTGAAACGCTGACCCTGCCCCGAGACTGATTACGAAACTGTTTTCAGTACAAACCCATACCCAATTCAAGGTTTTGTTCACAAATACCCATAAAGGAGCTTGACCATGAAATAGTACTCAAGAAGTTTCGCAATCTCGGGGCCCGGGCAGGTTATCTGGTAGACAGAAGAGTTCCCATGAAGCTACAACACACGATTCCCACTACTCTTTTGTGAAATGACAGTTCGGAATTCCGCTTTCATGTCTTCGTTCTTGTGAGTCAAGAAGAAGTCAGTCGGTGTCATTTGTTAGGAGGCAGCCTACAGGACGATCTAAGGTGTAACATATGTACACCTATTTAGCATATACCATGATGAATCAGTCTGCCATAAAACTGATGTTCAAGCAGCACACAAGACGGATTTCAAGCTCAACCAAAGTGTCATTACTCCTACACGTGGGACAGGACGTCTGGTTTTGCAATGACTGCTTCCTAAACAACAGTTAGTTGGTGGACTCGGTACAAGAAGTACAAGAGGACTTCATTAATAAAGAAGACAATTAATAGTGTACACCTGTACGCGTGTGACAAGCCAGTATGTCTGCGTTTGTCGTGATTGCTTCCCAGGTTGATGGTGGGTTCAGTACAAGAAGTCTTCATTGATAAAGATAAAGAGTTGACATTTCTTCTACTTATGTGACATGTTCTCTTAGTTTTTGTGGGTCATTATTGCTTCACACACAACATTTGGCTGGTGGACTCAGTGCAAGGACACTTCATTAATAAAGAAAATACATAAAGAGTGCACATTACTACTTGTGTGACTGAGTATCTGGGGATTTTGGTTACGATTGATACCCAAACAACAGTTGAATGGTGGATTCAGTACTAGAAGACTTCATTAATGAAGATATCAAATTAATAGACCACATTTATCCTAATTGTGTGATGAGACGTCTGACCTTGTAATGAATACTTCCCTGACAACAGTTGGAGGGTTGATTCAGTACCAGAAGACCTCATTAACCCTATCCCTGCTAGATTGAACACATGTACTGCTTATTAAGGCATCTCCGGTTGCCTCCAGCAGGGAGAGGGTTAATGAAGATATCAAATTAATAAACCACATTTATCCTAATTGCTTGATGGGATGTCTGGCTTTGTCACGAGTATTTCCCTAACAGCAGTTGGAGGGTGGATTCAGTACAAAAAGACTTTGTAAATAAAGAAAAACAAAACGGCAAGTCAATGCTTGTGTAGAACAAATCATGACTTAATAAAAAAAAAAAGTACGACAGAATCGAGAATGTTGAATATGTCACCTTGAACGACATAACTGTACCCGGACTTATGACTTTCATGTTTGCATTTATATTAAAATATTTCACCAACCATGAAATACCATAACCATTTTTTTTTCTGAATTGAAATGTATAGAAATACGATAGCTTGATTTAAACCTTGTTCATTCTGTTGTTCCCTCTATTATATGCCCATGTCCCAAATACAGTGTTCGGGATGAATTTCATAGCATGCGAGGAACAATTTAAATTTCGTTACGTGATTTGGACCAATGCAATGTCACGTGACCCATGCATACCTGCCCGACGATGCGCTCACAATTCTTTCAGGACTTTGAAGTTTATGTATGTAACAAACCACATCACTCTGTGTACAAACCACATCACTCTGTGTACAACATACAGGGGGCACTCACTCGACTAACTTGATAAATACAAGGATTTAAGAGTATCAAAACCCGCTGACAAAATCCGATAGGATTGGATTGGATTTGCACGCACCTGTTAAAAACTCTTTGAATTATCCGGGGAAAATATACGTATGCTAAAGCTGGCAGTTATTGGATTAAATATGTGGACCATGGAGCACTGATAGCTGTGTATTTATTAAATAGCAGAATAAGCAATACAATAATATATACATGTACTTTCTGATAACGTTTGCTATGTGGCTATGGTGTTTTCTCTGAACTTCATGTAGAGCTTACAACGTTCGCTCAATCGGTGCAGTTCTAAATCTAGATCTAGTAGGGATTAACTTATCTTCACGTTGTTTTATTTCGTAAAACCGTATTGAATTTTATTTGTTTACAAAGGGTTGAGAGTATTATATATGTCGTATTGTCAAGTGACTAGTAAATAGAGAAACCATGACATTATAATGGCTGTTGTGTAGTTATTGTACAACTGTTTCTTCTTCTTCTTCTTCTACTACTACCAGTACTACTACTACTATACTACTACTACTACTACTACTACTACTACTACTACTACTACTACTACTACTACTACTACTAC
>JAULBP010107005.1:0-10332 GCA_032355345.1 Lepetodrilus pustulosus | reverse complement strand
ATAAATATCAAGTGTTGGGGACTTAGTATACCAGTAAATAACAACTTTGGGGTGTACAAATCAAACGTAAAGAGTCTGAGAAATTTGTTTGGCCATTATCTAGGCCAATCAACCGTGATTGTATGCCTTTAAATCAAAACATATTTTTAATTTTTTTTTTGTAATGGGGTTTATAGTTGCTTTCTAGAATCTTTCACTAACATCACACCTTGTCAGTTTAGGGCAGGAGGAAACCTACAACATCTGTAGCGCTGAATGTTGCAGTAAACCTGCGAGCACCGGCTCAGGTACTGACAGACCAAGGATGATAACTGTAGTGCCACTCTACAGAGTGCATCCTACCAATATCGCGTCAGAAATGTAACTTCTGCGAAATTGATGGCGGGCACCCGTGGGGCGGGATTTGAACTCGGAGTGATCTAGGGACAGCAGCTGTACAGCAGAGGGGGCAATGCAAGCTATAGGATGGCAGCTGAAGGTGATAATGCAATGAGGATACAGGATGAGCTAGGGATGGCCGCTGTTCTATAGGTAGCATGCTAGTGATATGCTAGTGATCGTGCAAGCTTGCGGAGGTATGCAATTTCCAACTGTCTAATCACAGTGGGATAAAAATGTCCAAATTATTGCATAATTGAAAAAAGTAGTTTCTTTTTTTATTTTAAATAGCAGATATTCAATATGGCTGCTGTCATGCAGGGCTGTAGCAAGTATTGAGGTGAGCGAGCGAGAGGATTTTAGGCCACTTCTCCCACAGTATTTCAAGAAAAGATACAAGTATCCAGAAATGGAAAATAATTACCATTATCCTTACAAAGGAAAATGTGTATTATTTCATACATTTGGGATGAAAACATATTAATCTGATGGATGATGCATATTATCAAGGATATATCATTCAACAAACAATAGAAGTCACTTGACTTAGAAGAAATGGTTAAAACTGCTCGGGTTTTCTTTTTACAATATAAATCAAAATTTCATTTCCATCGAGCAGCTTACCCAGAGAAACATGCATTTCATGGCAAACATTTTGGGCACTAATATTAAGAGAAAAATTATCTAAATAAATAAAATTTCTTGCAAGCTTATAATTTAGGACAAGTAATATTGAAATTTTGAATCTAAATAATTAAAAAAATAATTTAAATGCAAAAACTTAGTGAATCTGAACCAAATAATGTTTCTTTCATTTTTACTCAAGTAGAAGTACAAATGTGCCCAAAATGTTATGTCCTGGAAACAGTTGCACGAACAAATCTTAGCTGGAGAAAGTTTCAACCGCTTACAGTCTGTGTTTGCACCACGTCCTGAAAGACTGCCAACACAGTTCCGCACAGAGCTCAGACATTGTGACATCAGGCCTCCGAGACTCCGAAAACTTTTTTCGAGTACAAGCTCATGCTCACCTCAAGGTTTTGTTCACAAATCCCCATATATTTGAGCCTGAGCATGAAATCGTACTCAAAAGCCAGGGTGTCGTACAAAGGTAGTGCCACAGCGTCTATGTCCATCGCTCTGCGGCTAAGCTGAGAATGTGCAAGTGTCTCCACAAGATGAGAGAAAGGACAGCTGAACGTCATACCTGTCTCACCATCAGTCTCCTTCTCGCCGTTCACCAGGCCTCCTTCTTCTGCGGCCGCAGCTTGCTCTACGGGTGATGCTGGCGCCTTCACAACGGGTTCTGGCTCCGGCCTGGAATAGCCAAGAGGAAAAAGTGTTGGAGGACGGTATGCACTGAAGCCAGGCAATGAGGTATGGCATACATTGAATCTGGGATATGAAGTAAGAGAAACAGTATCATTGATAGGAAAAATTATATGCATGGAAATATGGAATTGTCGAAAATATCTGGTTTCCGACAAACTTCCAGTAAGCTCCTACAATCTGAGGGTACAATCTGGGAGACAGATCTCTGGAGTACTTACTCTGGTTCCGGCGGCAGGAACTCCTGTATGTGTCGGCGGCGGCGCTCCTCCCTGGCGTGGGACACCTCCTCTGGGTGTTCCTTTCCATACTCCTCGTCCTGCCTCTTCTTACGGTCCTTCATCTCGTACTGAAACACGACAGTTGTAGGCCATGAGGACATCTGGACAGTCCCTCACATGGGTGGGATTTGTGTAAAATTCAGAAATTTAGTAAATGATCAGAAATATTTTTGTGGAGAAAATACCATTGTTGATCAAAGGACAATTGATAGTGGTTTCTTGGCACCGAGTTTCTTGAAAGGATTAAGTTAGTAGTTGCAAATAGATGATATGGCTTACACAAGGATTATATGTACAATCATGATATTGGTCCCAATTTACTACAGAATACTTACTGTAGTTAATTTTTCTAAAGCAGCAAATCTTTCTTCCTGTGTTGCCGCCGACTTTTCAAATGCTTCGTGTTTCTTGATGAGGTTTTCAACTGAATCTAATGTTTCCTGTAATAGAGAAAGAACAATGAGAGGTTATGCAAATTATATCCACCAACATGATCAACATTTACTATGAATATAACTTCCACAGATATTTATACCAGATACCCAGGACAGATTTTGAATTCGAGATCTCTGGTTCTGAATACTCTGATTGCTGTTCTGGGTTAGAACTTGGGACATCTGGATCAGAAGTCTGATGATCTACCACTGAACATCTCCAATAATATTCAATGTATACAGTGTTCAAATTAAAGGAGTTACTTTGAAAATCTACAATGTTAAAGGTATCTGCAGGACCACTTGCAAACTATAGATTTGACCACCATTACCATTGGGCCTATGGAGAAAATTAATGTCTAACACTGATGTACTTCATTGACAGGTAAACGACTACTTACGCCTAGATCTTGGTTATTGAGATATGGTTCTTGTGCCATCAACCACGCTTCTGCAACGGCTGCATCACGGGCAAATTGGTAGACTTCCAGAACTGAAGATGAAATACATAAAATAATGCTTGATGTTTGTAAGTTCATTTTAATATCAACTGACTGATAATATGTTCAGAATTGATGTTGATAATGAGTGAGTGAGTGATTATGAAGTTTTAACGACGCTACGGGAATCTTTCATCCATTTGCGACGATGTTGATAATGACTACAATACCGTAATACTAGGAGTACAGACAGCGCATCCCATCATGATCGCATCATGAAGGTAACTTTCATCACAATAAAATTACAATATCGAAGCATCTCCACTCACTTAGTTGCAGATGTTCCCATCGGTCGTTCCAGTGGTCGCTCATGTCCAGCCGCTGTAGTGTCAACTGGATGAGCTTTTCTCGGACCTCTTCTGAGCGGTAGTGTTTCCGCGCTAATAGATCTTTCCCTAGGTTGATACAGATGGCAAAGTTTTCCTCGCGGGCGTCAATCTCTGCCTTCAGACTCTGGTGGTTGTTCATCAGCAGTTCGACTCCTGACACGTCCCTGAACAAAACAAGAAACAAAATTTAAAGGTCGTTTTCCGATGAGAATAACGGGACATGGGTGTGCGAATAAGTTATTGTTTTATGTCACAGAGGGAATCTCTCACACACGGTACGTGAGAATGCCATCAAAAGACATGTGGTGGACATAAAGTGTCGTTTGATATCAAAAGCTACCGGCTTTACAAAGTAACCTCGAGCCATCCGTACCTTGGTTTTTCTTGAGTATTCATCTGTCTGGTGATGTCGTCCATCCACAGCATGAGATCCTTGGCCATCAGCAGGAAGCGGTAGAGGTCGCTGGTGTCGGCCAGTCGGTTGCGTCTCGACTCCACGGTGAAGTGCAGGTCACGCCATGCGTTGACCACCTCCACCTCGCGCGCCTGTATCTCTTGCATGCTGCCCCCGGCATATCCGGTCTGCAGGCGGTACGCCTCCGTCTGTATCGCCTCCACCTGCCACCACAGCAACAGCAGCGTACGTAAGACAGTGTAGACACTCACAGATATTAAATAATGGAATTATGACTTTTGTTTTTCCAATCCTTGAGGAAAAAGCTACAAAATGCTAGAATCAGATGCTACTTTGTTGTGTAATTGCACAGTTGAACTGCAGAGCACATCAAGGACTGGAATATTTCTATGCACATTTACTTTAATCAGATTGTTTTCTTCATATTTTTTTAAAACTGCTATTAAATTGCTATTTCTTTTGTTTGTTTGTTTTAAAATATTTTATTGATATACATGTATTGCTTTATGTGGATATGGGAATATTTCACCTGTATGCAACAGCTTAAATTGGGGTCAAGAGCCACTTTCAAGTTTATAAACAGGACACCCACCTGGTTTCCTAATGTTATTAAATCATTCTCAAAGTTTGCGTGTTTCCGTTGTAGGGCTGCCACACTTCTAGCATCACGACCAAGCTCTTCTGGAATCTGGTTTTTCTTTTCCTGGAACATTCAGATCCAAATATTACACAGATGAAGAGGACCATTAGAAAGAATAAAAGACGATTAAAAAAAGAACATATACTAGTTTTAGTGATGCATCAGTGCATGAGGTTACAAAACCTTTTTTGAGCACAATTTCACGCTCAACTTGAATCTCGAACCCCAAACCAAATTTTTAGTTTTGCACAGAACCCTAATAAAAATAATTTCAGCACAGGTTGCAAGTAGTATAAATATTTGAAGTTACATTCTTTTTTCTCTTCCAAAATGCTTCAAACTCCACATTCGACTCACATATATTCTTTCGAGGGTATCCTTGCAATCGTGGTAGAACTTGTGTAATTCATACGAGGCTTGGAGCATCTGCGTACGTGTGTCTATTAACTCAAGGAGGTCAGCCCAGGCCTCATTCACAGTGTCCTTATACTCCGCCACTGATGCTGCGTCAGTATGCTCGGCAGCGATAAGCTGATCACATATATCGTTGGCCGACGCCACGCGCTCCTGGCCCATGTTTTCGGTTTCACGGGCAAACTCCTTGAATCGCTCTTTCAGTAGCTGGAAAATGAAATGCAAAACAAGATTAATAGCAATACATTGACCGATTGATTGATTTATTGCTTAATTTAAAATCTTCTCTTGATACCACATGTTGAAAATCGTGTTTCTACTAGGTTTTCAAACAGTATCATGTTCAAACATCTTGTAAATACTAACATGTGTCAAAACTCTTGCAGATAGTATGTAATTATTTATTTGATTTAATGTCGATGCAGTAATATTTTACCAATATGTGACAATTGTTTATAATAACCAATACTTGTCAATACTAACCGTTACGTGTTCAAAATCTTGTCCCGATTCGTTGGATCCGGCGACAATTGACTTTTCTTGGATCCACAGCAGCAGGTCGTCGATCTCACGCTGGAGTGTGTACAGTTTGAGCACCTCCTCGATCTGGCCGCGTCTCTCGCCAGCCAGGTCCTTCAGACCAGCGTATAGCTTGTCAACCTGCGACTGCCGCACCGCGATGGTCTCACTGAAATACCAAAGTCAAAACTTGCTACAGCTATAGAAAGAATTCCCAGCGAGTGAAATTTTATCCCTGGCCCCTTTTCTCAAAAGTGAAAATTTATGATTTTATAGGCTTTTATTACATGTGATAATACACTATTCCATAATTGATATTTCCTTAATGTACCTTTATTTTCCCTTTAAAAATGATTTAGATTGGGGAGGAAGGACAGATTTGTACGTCACGATTTAATTCACCAAATTTGTACTAAAAATAATAAAAACTATGAAAATAAATATTTAAAAAAAATAAATAAAAAAATGTAATTTCAAAGTAAAACAAAATAGTAAGCTTCAATGCTGATCTCAGGTGAGCCTCTCCTACCTGTCTGGGTGGTTGATCTCCATCAGGTTGCGGCTCCTCTCTCCCAGCTGTCTGACCACATCGGCATAGTCCTTGACGTCCCACTCCAGGCCCTGGTGTTTCTTCATCATGTTCTGCGCCCCGATCTCGTCCTTTGACCGCTCGCCGCCCATCATGTACAGTTCCTGCTCGCTCATCCACGACTCGGCCTCCGCGGCATCGAAGAAGTACTGGAGAGACGATGTGGGAATGTTACAGTTAGTTTGTTATTGAGCTGAACAACAGATATTCTGACCATTAATTATCAAATAGCTAGTGCTGCAAGCATGTCCAGGTGCATGGAAGGATTTACACTAAATACATATACTTACATAATCATTATTATTATTATCATAATAACTGAAAATCCTCTTGAATAAAGCAGTTAAGTACAGACAATTGTGATTTCAGTGGAGAACAAGCTTGGGATCTGGATGCCCCAAGCAACAGCCACAACTACCCCCGGACAAATAAATTGTCCGACTTCCGCAGATCCATGGAAAATTGTCATGCCTGTATGTGCTACTGAGATGAGCCAGCCACAATACCTGTTGAGCCACTTCTGACAGCTTGAGCCTGTCGTTCCTGTTGGCAATGGTGTCCTTGAGTTCCAGCCAACGTCGTTCCAAGTCGTTGATGAGCACCTGGAATTCCTCGGACTGCGGATGTTCCTCGTCAATCAGCTCTTGACCACACTGGACAATGGACTGGTGCCGCGGCTCGTGGTTGTCGATCTCTACTTGTAATGACTGAAACCAAGAGTACCGAGTGAGTGAGTGAGTGAGTGAGTGATCTATTGCTGAATGTCACGGCGAGAATATTTCACTCATAGTGATGAAATGAAGAGAAACCTTGATACCAACAACACATTCAAAATTAGATTTCAACCAGAAACAACGTTCAACATGCCTCTTCAAATTAAATATTTATTTCTGAAAAACTCATTTACGGATTCGCAAATGGAATTTGATTGGTCAACTAATATTAATACATTAAAGCTTTTTGATAGGAATAAATGTTGTTGTTTTTTGCAGTGGGAATATTTCACCCATGTGACAAATACCTCAACACATAGCGATCACTCATTACGTACATGGTTTTTCTTGAGTAGTAGATTTACTGATGGCAGACTGTTGCCATATTCTTTGGATTCGGCGATCGGCATTTTCTCTTCGATCCATAGCTTCTCATCCTCCACGTCACGCATGAATTGGTGGATGCGTTTGACCTTCTCCAACTGGTTACGTCGCTGTATCAATGGCTGCTGGATCTTTGCAAACCTGTAGGCGAGAAAAGATTAATAGTTAGATGATAATAATAATAATAATAATAATAGTGAGCGTGTTGTTTTACATCACATATTGAATCTTTAACCCAAACACAACAGTAATAGTAATTGATAGATTGATTTAATGAGTGAGTGAGTGAATATGGAATTTAACGTCGCTGCGTGAATATTTCACTCATTTACAACGGATTTTTTTTATCTGTTTTGAATTGATTGAATTATTGCTTTACATCGCTAATAATAGTTAGTGAGATAGTTTAGTTTTACAATGTAGTATGGACTAAAATAATTCTGGGCCAGATCATTTATGACTATATGAAACTATGTGAGATAAAGTGAGATGTTGTAGGCTACCTCTCGGCCACTATGATCCTCCGCCTCTCGATCTCCTCCTCGCGCTCCGGCTCCATCTGTTTGAGGTGCAGGGCGTGGCTGTCCAGCTCCTTCAGCTGCTGCTCCTTCATCCTGTTCTCAGACTCCACTTGCTGAAACAACACAGCACCACAGTCAACACTGAACACTGGCTAACACCATACATGCTGACAGTACATTTCTGCATGCTGTTCAATGCAATGAATTCAGAATGCACTGAAGAACACTTATACATGCTTAAAGATTGAAAATAAAAATCATTGACAAATTCACAGAAAATTTCAGGAATATAACTTATAGAAATTATTATGAAAACAGGCTTAATTAAAAATAGGAAATAATATCTATTATTTATTTAATGTTTAATGTCACTGCATGAATCTTTCAACAATACAAGATGATCAAGTTATAATTCAGAAAAAGATGTTGTACAATGGCAAGACTTTTCTTATGTACAGCAACAATTGAATAAAATAGGTGAAAAGGACAGATACATTGGCAAACAACAGTTGATTATCAGCAACTCAAATTATAAATTTTTCTAAAGAATCACAGTGGGAATCTCAACAAGACAACAAAACAAGAGTCAGGCCCGATGCACTACCTATCCAATCTTGAAAATTATTCCAGTTTGGTATTATCTAACTGAAAATAAATCTTGCATCTTGTGAATTGTGTGACAGTTCCCTGGCAAGAGGTATGACTATGAGAATCCGAAGTCGCATCAAATTAACTAGAATAGGTTACGCTGACCAGACATGTTGTCATTTCTTGTTTACTTTTGAAGTGGCACAAACAAGCAACAAATTCTAAAATTCCCCATCGCTAGTGTTCGCCTGTGATGTATTCACTATAAGATACCTGTTAACGAGGTGCTAATCAAAATTAGTGTGGCACACCGAAACTCGTTAATCATCCAATCCAAGGTAATTGCCAAGAATCAACGCCCCTACATCTGCATTTCTGCCTGTTGCTTGAAGTATTTAGTTGAACATAAACACCACTGACTCGCACAAGAGACACAATCCCATCTATTTCCAGAAACAGTTAAGCTTTTTCAATAGTAGCAGACTGCAACAAGAGATTGCTGCAGATTCATAGTATATTTTTAACAGCTTATATGGAGGGAGATCAGAGGATTCAATCGAAGTGTATTTAAATATCAAGGGGTAGTCTTTTCGTTATAATTGTTATTGGTGCCTTGCGTTGCCGATTCTCATTAGAATCAATTAAAATATTTTGGAATATTAAATTGTTTATGGCTTATAAATTGATGATAGACCAAAAATTATCAGTGGCGAAAAAGAAAGAAAGGGCTGTATTTAAATACCATTACTAATAAAAGTTTGAAACATTTAATCTCGAATACTTACTAGTTCCATTTATTTATTGAGAATATTGAAAAGCTTCAGACCCATATATTCTCGCCATCAATACCATCAGTTTCACAGCTCCCACTTACGTTCTGTTTCTTCACTTGTAGGTTGACAGTGGTGAGATCCTTTCCGAAGTCCTCAGATGTGATGACCTGTGTCTCCAGCTGGTTGATCCATCCATCGATGTCGTCGCAGCTCTGTTTGTAGAGGACGGCGCGGTTGGCATCAAACAGCTTCTCTCCCTTTGTCTTGCTGGTGGTCTCCAGCTCCGACCACTGCTTGTTGAGGGTGATCAGCAGTGGCTCTAGCTGCTCGCGGACCTCGGGCTTCTCTCTCATCAGACTCTCGCCGTCCTGCAAATACAGACATCTCATTGAAATTCCAATATCTCTCAAATTTCCAACATCATCATCAAATTTCAGTGACAAAAGAAAAGCCCTATTAAATTTATTTTGTTTGTTGTTGAAAATGTCATTATGAAACTTAAAAAAAGAGAAACAAATAGCAAATGAGTCTGAATTGTGAATAAATAGGAATTATTAATATTCATGTATCAACTTAATTATTGTCTGTTCGGGAGAATTTATCGAATAACCCAATCATTGCGATCCATCCGTTCTCTCACCTGCATGAGGCGGTCCAGTCTCTCCTTGTTGGCGTTGATCTCGGACTCGAAAGCTTGATGCCTCATGTACTTGCTGTGCAGGTTCTTGGCATCTCGGTACGTCTCGTCTTGAGCCGCAGCCATCTTATCAGCTAACCAGTCGCTCAGCTGACAGAGAAAAAAAAAGGATTATCACACAATTGAATTAATTGTGTTAGTGAATGAACAACTTTTGTTGAGACATATACCACTTCCTTTTGATGGAAAGTTGTGGATTGGAATAAACACAGAAATTGAACTAATGCCAATTTTTCTGATTAAAATCAAATTCATCATCCTATCTACCCTTATACATAATATGCCACCTATACTATTTGTTACCAGAGCATTACATCCTCCTAAAAACAAACTTTTCTAAAGCCATTTCCAGAAGGGAGTGTTAACCAAATGTCAATTCTCAAGTACTTCAAACAATAATAATTAGACATTCTGCCACACCCTTCTGTCTGTAGCAATTACCAAAAGTATTTGTTGATTAACAAATGATGATTCTCAATTCCTTTAAATGTTATCCCACACTTACATACAGCCTATCTGACACACTACTCCAAATTGCTTCACACAATTTGTCAAAACCTACCCCACATCCCAAATACCTTCACCATCACCCATTCTTACATCCATTTATCTTAACACTCAGTTCATTTGCACCCCCATCCACCTAGAGCCTGACATATCCAGCCCCAGACCCACATATCCAGCCCCACCCTCCTCGCCCGTAGAAATTGTTGCAACATGCAACATGAACCACCAAGTTCATGCCATCCACCAAAAACCTCATTCCCACATATCCAGCCCCACTCACATCCCCACCCCTACGGATCCACCCCCACCCGCCGCACCTCG
>JAULBP010107004.1:0-18624 GCA_032355345.1 Lepetodrilus pustulosus | reverse complement strand
AAGTGTTGGGGACTTAGTATACCAGGAAATAACAACTTTTGGGTGTACAAATCAAACGTAAATAGTCTCAGACTGAAGGTCGTGTTAGGTCCTCCCTCTCAGGCTTAGCCTATTTGCAACATTTTTTAGTATCAACATTAATAGCCTTGCCAAAGTTTTATAGGTATAATATCACAGATAATTATGGTTGTTTTCGACTAGTTCTTGGCTACAACTGCAAAGTACATTCACTTGACATGTATAAAATCATGTTTGTACTTCCAAAAACCTTTCCACCACTGTATGATAGACGGATTTCCACTATATATTGTACAACAGCACAATAGGTTGAGTCAAATGTATAAACTAGCACTTCTCATGAATGTGGTGTTATTTATGTTTGCTTCATTATATTAATGCAAAGGGAGATAACTCAAAAGGTTTATGATGAAAGAATATCATTACAGCTACGTTTCCTATAAGATCAGTTGATGCATCAAAGACAAGATAATTAATAGTCCGTAGCCTTAAATCATATAAAATATGAAAGTTATGGTAACTAGCAAGTGTTGGGGAATAAGTACATATGTAAATAACAACTTTTGGGTGTACAAATCAAACGTAAATAGTCTCAGACAGAAATTCGTTTGATAATTTTCTGGGTCAACCAACTGTCATTGTATGCCTTTAAATGATAGCATTGATGATTCACTTGATGGTTTAGCATTTCATGTAGAAGTTTCGATACGGCCACCGTCGAAATAGTGTGCCTAAATACAATTTCAAAATTAGCTTTGGAAAATGGATTCCAATTTTCGAAATCATTAATCAATTGCCATTGATATTTGTAACGATCATAAACTGAACAACGATCCTGAGTTACTGGTCGAAAAGAAATACTATTAAAGGCATAATATCACAGATATTTATGGTTGTTTTGGACTAGTTCTTAGGCACAACTGCAAACTACATTCACTTGACATGCATACAATCATGTTTATTCTTCCAAAACACTTTCCACCGTTGTATGGTATAATTCATAATAGGACTTTGCCAGTAATAGCTGATGGTAAATAACCTGAATAAGTTCGTTATTGTATTTTGCTAAATATTATACTAATGCAAGGGGACATAACTCAAAGTGGAATGACTAAAATATAAAACGAGATGATCACGTTCCTTCACAGATCAGTTGATGCATCAAAGACAAGATAATTACTGCTTCGTAATCTGAATTTATATATAATATGAAATTTGTGATAACTGTCTTAGTATTGAGGAATATGTGCATCAGTAAATAACGTTTGGTACTAGAAACATATTTGATAATATTTAAAGTTGTTATATATTTAGTTTTTGGCTGTTACTGAGTGAAAGAAAATTTAATTTACTGTCAAATATAATACCAACATATTTGACTTAATTGACACTACATTAAAGGCATACTATCCCAGATGGTTGACCTAAATAATGGACAAACAAATTACCATCTGAGACTACTTACGTTTAATTTGTTCACCCAATTTTTTTTTATTTATTTATATACTTATTCCCCAACACTCGATAGATATGGTATACATGAAAGGAACGTTTTTCTAATTATCTGGTCTTATAACTGCTAGATCGAATCCCAAATGTAGGTTCACAAGTTGAACTGTTAAATTTGTCATCAGCGAGTATTTAATCTTGACATTGGACTACGATACATAGATTCATATGTTATACAAAGTTTTTTCTAGTTAAAAGCTATTTTTATTAGACTATTTATCACCATTCCAAAAGTAGGTCTTTTTAGGGAATATATTAACAGAATTGCATTAATATATTGGATGTGAGTGAAATATCAATTTGGAAACTAAATATGAATTTAATTATTTTGCCAAGGCTGAAAAATACGACGATATTAATATTCGTCGGAAAATTATACTCAGATATTTCGACTTGACACCTTCTGTTTGTATGTGTTAAATTACATATTATATAGACAGACAGACATACGTCAAGAATTTGTAATTAAATACCATCTGTTTTTACAGTAAAATCAGAAGTGCAGAATGTGTTGCGACTTCTAAACAAACTGACCTCACAAACACTATGACGAATTTTTAACGATTACCGCAGCGACGTTAAACCCCATAATTACTCTCACGGATTTTAACTTTTTTTTAGGGGGGGGAGAATTTCATGCGATTACTCTCATCCATATGTGGTGTGGGATTCAAATTCGAGTGTTTGTGTTTAAACGTATACTATCAGGGACCCTCGCATCCCAAAGGTACTTATTACGTTAGCACTGCATGGTACCGTTCAGTGCTAACGTAACATGTACCTCTGTGGTGAGAGGATGACTATCACGGCGGGTTGCTGTCCGAGACTAATTACGTTTGATTTGTACACCAAAACGTTGTTATTTACTGGTATACAAAGTCCCCAACACTTGATAACCACACATTTTATATTTTATTAATTGATTATCTTGTCTTCGATGCATCATGTGAAGGAATTCTAAGAAATCGATTCCTGCCAATTTGAATTCCAGGAATGCGTAGTCGATTTATGCCCCTTTATATGCATTCGATTCACATATCGTGCGTGTGCAGTGGCATTTTGTCTACCATTCAGCGATGGAATGGTTTTTGGAAGTACAAACATGACTTTAGGTATATCAAGTGAATCAAGTATATCAAGTACTTTGCAGTTGTGGTTAAGAACTCGTCCAAAACAGCCATAAATATCTGTGATACCGGGTATTATGCCTTTAACGGGTATTTATTAAATGTCAGTTTACCGAAACTTCAAGCTATATATAAAATATGCATTTTGGAATCGTACAGGTTTTGAAAAAAAGTATCGAAATTTACGTGTGATGTGCATTAATACAAAGCGATTATGCAGGTAACTGAACACTCAGTTTCAACCGGGATGCGGGTAACTGCTTACCAATTTTACGCAAACGTTGCTACTATTTATCGTCTACGGCCATACCACGTTGAACACATCGGTTTTCGTCTGCTCACATAAGTTGAGAAACGTAGTACAGCAACAGTACATTGCTTTATTTTATTTTATATGTAGACGTCTAGGCATATTATTTATATACTTAAAAAGAAAGAGTCGTATCCTATTCGTTTGTTTTCAAACGCTTTCAATACATTAAAAATAAATATGGACAGCACAACAGCATCGATCGAATGACGAACCATTTTGCTTCAACCGGCCATATACTTATTTCCCTAAATGGACATTTCTTTCCTAAACATCTAGATGTGCTATCGTTTTCAAAGGCATAAAGGTCGTCAACCATTATTGCCCTTTAAGGCGAACATCTGGGGCGGAGCTCGATATGTAATATTAAATTTCTCACCCGTGTAGTTTAATATATTAGGTGTGAGATGGAAAGATGTTATTTTGACACCTCTTGTCTATATAGACATACACTCGATGTGAGATGAGAGTGTTTTAGTTTACAAGAAACAGTTTAACAGAGCAGTTCTCACAGTCACATTATGGATCACATTATGGAGGTAAGTCATTTACAGCATTTGGAGGAGGACATCTAGTAACATCTAGCTAGTAACAGCTATGGTTGTAGTGTGTATACTATTTCTTGATGGTTTGCTATAGTTTTCGTTTTGTACGGACCAAGCTTTGACACTTAGCGAGATTCCAAGTAGAACATTTTCCAAAGGCATCCAGAATACCTTTAATGTATGTACAGCAACACCAGGTTAGGTGTCCTGTGCCAGGATCTCAAAAAAATCCCACCAGGATCCTGGAAGGACACGTTCCCCTGTTCCAGGATCTCAACAAAATCCCACCAGGATTCTGACAGGATACTCTCATCTCGGGTGTCCTGCCAGGGTCCTGGTGTGATTTTGTAACGACTCTGAAACAGGACACCTATCAGGTTTTTTTTTGCTGTAGTAGAACGTTACGCATTGTATCGAGGAAAGAAATTGACGGAGTTGATATTTCATTTGTATTTCTGGAATAATTTTGATATGAAGGAAGAATAGCGACATAGCAATTAGTATTTTCTCGTAGAACATTTTAAATATTGGTCAACAAAAATGTGCATTCTTTTACGAAAACTAACAGGATTTAACTTTTACTTTATTTTGTACAGTATATACGTATATCGAACATTGGGCAGTTAACATTGTGTTAATAAGGACATACAAAACTTCATTAGCCATTTTCTTAAAACCTTTGTAGTGGAAGTTAGAACAAGCTGGTTTTCAAGCGACACATTGGCTTTGGTACCGATACAGTACGCTTTACACCACCGATGTATTTACTAACCATTTCCATTCAACCCTGCGTATAGACATTTTCATTAATGGACAGCTCTTTCCTAAAGAAAACATCCATAGACATTTTTAAATTGAATTTCACAGTTTTACAAAGCCTGCGGAAAATAATATTTTGTTCACAATATCACTCGGTACAGCGTCATGACGTATTAAAGGATCCGCAATCAACTTGGAGGCGGAGTTGGAAGTATAATATAAAAGTATCACCTGCGTAGTTCAACATTAATTGCACTCGATATGAAATGGAAGGGTGTTGTATTAGTTTGACACATCTGTAGTTATATACTCTACGTGAGATAGAAGTGTTTTAGTTCGAAAGACAACACTGAACAGCGCTCACGGTCGGAATATGGAGGTAAGTCATTTATTGTGCAACATTGGAATGAAGACATGCAGCTGAAGGTTCCACCATTCCATGGCATCATAGATTTATAGGGTATCATATGGAATTATACATTATTCAATAGTGATAACGTCTTTGTGTTTCTTTCATTCCACACACTGATATAAAATATAATATTTGATCTATTGGTCGACATTGGTCCTGGTACCGATAAACTAAATATTTGTACTTGTCTACTATTATTTAACTGTTATGCTTATTCTCCCCCATTGTAGTTCCCACTGGATCTTACCACAAGAAAGTCGTGCTCGGAGAGCGGGGGAAGTAGCCCCACGAACAGCGCATGCTCCTCGGAGTCTTCCGGTTCTCAGTTTTTCCTACCGTGCCGGGATCGCATCGATTCCAAAACGGACGAAGACGGCATCACCAACTACAACGGAGACGTCGGCGTCTCCTTATTAGACAACCAGACATGGAGAGCCTTTCACAGTAAAGGAACAGAAATGATTATCAATAGGAACGGAAGGTGTGTACTTTTCTGTAGTTTTAGTAATTATAAAAGAAGAAAAATAATATGTAATATATTTTTAAACGTTATAATTAACATTATTTAACAGTCCTCATCACATTTTATCGCCGTGCCTATTATCGGCGAGAAAAAAAAGGGATAGGAACGGATTCTACTGAAATTTGTCGTTGCGAATCTCACTTTTGGTGTGCACGCATATAGACACATGCTTAAGCATCTGTTCCAGAACGCATATCGCCGAGTTTATCGTCGCGAAAATCGCATCTGGTGTGCGATGACCTTATAGGGTAGTACGTGCACGTGGCAGTTGGTAATTTTATTTGACACGCCTCTGTCGTGCATATGTCAGTCTGCCGTCTGTCTCCCAGACGTTCAGGGTCTTGCAATACACGTGTGAACAACCATGTGAAATGTGAAAAAAAATACCAATTACACCGTTTATTGACATTTTTGGCCTTCATTATTGTAAAGTTAATTGACGCATGTTGTTCACATCGATATTAATAAATTCGACTGATTTTAACGGCCTTGTTAAACATTTTCAATTATAGGCGGATGTTCCCACACGTGACGGTATTGCCAAACGGTTTATCTCCATCCGGACTCTACAATATTTGGCTTGAGATCCAACCAGCTGATGACCGCCGATACAAATACGTTCATAAAGAGTGGGTACCCATAAGTAGAGCTGATACGTCACAAGTCACTCAGCCGTATCTACATCCCGACTCACCCAATACAGGGGCATTCTGGATGCAGAATAAGGTGTCATTCGCCAGACTGAAGCTGACTAACAACAGGGACTCTCAAGACGGTAATGTAAGTATTATTTTTTTAAAACAATATTTATTTGGAAAACTTCCGGGATTCACGAACAGCCAACTTAATGGCTATCTGTAGAACGTTGGACTCGGAGTCTAAGGCCAAGGTTCAAATGTTCGCGAAATCTATGCATTTGTCCAGTTCAGTCCAGTCGTGTAGTGTGCTGTAGGCTTAATAAGCTTCGTGCAGATATTTGACCAGTCGTATCAAAATATCTGTTACTAGTCTACTAGTATGCTAAGTTTTGTTGTTGCTGTGAAGCTAGCTAATCCGTAGACGTTACAATTACAGGTACTACTCAGATCCATGCACAAGTACAGGGCGGAAGTGAGCATCAGCGAGGTAGGTCAAGAGTTGAACTCTGACCCGTCCGAGGTCATGACCTTCATCTTCCACGAGACGTCGTTCATCGCCGTCACCGCCTACCAGAACGAGTTCATCACCAAGATGAAGATTCACAACAACCCTTTCGCCAAGGCATTCAGGGACAAGAATTTATCATCGTGAGTCAATTTTAGTCCATTCTGTCAGGAATGCTCGTATACGCAATGTATGATTGACAATAACGGATCACATATACATATAATTAAGACTATCTCGAGATATTTCCGACTGACAATTCTATCTCACATAAAGTATGTATAATTGGCACCATATAATATATACTTCAGATTATATACTGGCAATTAGGTGAAATATAAGCTTCATGAGCACTCACGTCAGATTATCTCTATATATCGGATGTAAACTATATCTAATAAATTGACTATATGCTTCATATATTCTAGCTATACACTTGATTGAACTATTAATTTGATATTTCTTTAGGATCTTACTATCGAGTATTATTTAATTACGTTATGGCTTTCTGTCTATTCATGTTGTACACTATTGTATTGTATGGTTGCATTATCATGTTTATTAAAGCAATTTGCTAAATTATATCATTATTGTTGCAGGAAATACGCAAAAGAGAACCGGTTGTGCAACAACGAAAGTAAATCAGGTACGAATTCCTCCTACTCCTGTCAATGCTTCACTATTAACACTGGGTTGTCTGTAATGCGCATACTTAGCTGGGGTCTCATCAATACTAGTTGGCATGAAATCAGTCACTTTGATGGTGCAAGCCAACTTCGAAAACGACTCAGTTATTACTGTTTCAGTCACCAATCTAATTAAAATTAGATACGAAAGTTTCGCCCCCAAGATATATGGACATTAAGCTCCTGGGAGTAAATAGTTTCAAATAAAAATTCATTTATCCATAATATAGGTCAACCATCTGTGATTGCATGCTCTTAAGGTTTCGAGAATCGGTTTCATTTATAGAAGGACTATCATCTTTGATAATAACTTCCGTCTGAATATATTTGTTTTATTTCAGATATATTTCTGAGATCTGCTGTTAGTTAATTTATATTTCCGTCAAAGACATTTCGGGGCCAATTAAAAATAAAAGAGAACTTTAAAAAAAAATCATGAACAATTCGAAAGAGTTGCCACGAAAGGTCTTTAACAAGCCTTAGGCAAATTAAATGTGTATGCATATGTGTGCTTCTTTATAGGTTTAGCTATACGCACCTGACACTGTGCGTCGTACGTATACTTATACATTCTTACATGCTATTCCTTTACTCATCTTCTTTAATTATTTTATAATCTTTCAATTATGCTGTATTAATTGATACATTATTATATGAAAATAATGTCAATATTTCATGATACCATTTTGAAGTAATACGTCAATATATTACTAATACCTGACCCAATAAATGAACATTCCGAATCGGCTCGACAGACATAACGCCATTCCCTTCTCAGATTGTGTAATCGAATTCGTAATGTTGGATAATCTATTTCAAACATAAATATGTTTATGATAATCTGAATTCACGTCTCTAGTTCTGGTGGCGGTGTCTACGGAAACAATTGCTATAATGACAAATTAACTTTTTCTAGGCGACATGGGCCATTCCCGGAAGAGAAAGTCATCCCTTATGAGGGAAGAAGGAAGTCCTATTGCTGACTATGCATCTGAGAGTCTCCATCTAGCGCGGAACCTCGTGACGTCATATCCGGCGAGTCCGTGGCGATATGGCAATCTACGTGAGTTTTCTCCTCTAATTTAAGACAACGACTTTGTGTTTGTAAGGAGGTGATCTAACATATTTAAAGGCATAATGTCACATATATTAGTGACTGTTTTGGACTAGTTCTTAGGTACAACTGCAAAGTACATGTCCTTTCATTTGATATAAATATCAATCATGTTTGTACTTCCAAAAAACCTTTCCACCGCTGTATGGTAGAAGGAACATTCCACACTTATAACGGCGTGATAGGTTTATTGGAATGTAAAAACTAGCGGTATGCAAGACGGGTTCTATTATAAACATGCAAAGGCAGATAACTGAAAATGTTCGGCCAGTTTCATATAAAATCGGTTGAATGCATCAATGACAAGATAACTATGGGTCCGTAACCGTAATTCACATAAAATAGGATTTTTTTGTTAACTATCGAATGTTGGGGAATAAGTTCATCAGTAAATAACAACTTTTGGGTGTACAAATCAAGCGTAAGTAGTCTCAGATAGAAATTCGTTTGTCCGTTATATAGGTCCACCAGCTGTGATAGTATGCCTTTAAGTCACGCTATATTTGCCCCACGTTCCACATTCCGTTCATGTCGGTTTGATTTAAATATGTCAACTAACCTTGATTGTATTGCTTGCCTTTGAACAGGGTTGTTCACAAATTCTGTAAGTTAAAAAGAAAAACACAACTATGCCTCGAGTTACATGACAAATCACACGCAGTATCAATAAGGGTCAAATTTATAAACAAGGAACCACGAACTGGATAAACTGGAATCCGGTTTCTGAACCAAAGTCCCCCAAAGCAATTTGTGTGACCCTAGTCCGGTAGACAGCCAAAGGATGGAGTGCCATTACTCAATCATCCAGACAATATTGTAGTCAGCGCAGATTGTAGTTATGAATTTCATTCATTCTCCGCATTACTCGTAATTTGACTTTGTTAACGTGAAGATCTCAAAAAGCAGGGCGCGATGAATGCCAACTCGGCTTCATCGATCTTAGCCTAATTGCGCGGGAAAATTAGCAAGGATTGCGGACAACATTTTTGATCGCCGTAGTCGTCGTTGAACTTGCTAGCAACATTTTCGAACGGTTTTCCTTTGATAGCTGGGACTCCATTCCAATTACTCTTTCAAATAGAAAGTCACGTGTTCGAAATAAGATTATCGTCTGCTATTTGCAGGAGAAAGGGCGATGAATTGGGGAGGGCTCCAAATAGCGTAATTCGGAGTTAGCACTGAGATGCCCCCTCAGACTGGAGTGTTATCAGTTCAAATGGAGAACTAATAGGTAGTTTAAGGATTCGGCATCATTCCGCTACGCCTTCGCGAGCTCCGCGACAGCGTTCTTTTGTTTCCGTTCAAGTATCAGCATGTAAAGATGGTGAATGGAATGAACAGTTAGAAGTCAACCGAATGGCTATGACGTCCCGACATCTGAGTCAGGTTTTAAGTTGTGTACGATATAATAGAACCGCGAGGTCGCGGCACGAAAATATCATGATTTAATAACGTAACGGTCTGTATTATAAATTGACGTCTAGTTCAGAAGCTGGCCTCGTGTAACATCTATAACTACGGTGGATTGGATATGTTTGGGTGCGTTGCAAATTATATTAAGACGTTATGAGAGCGCTATTATTATATAAGGGCATTGGCTGCGAGCTGAATCTGTGTAAGGAGAATAGGGACGGGGGGCCCCTAAAATGCAAAACGCTTGATACTGATAGTGGGGTTATGGCAAATTCCAAGCACTGTTCTTTCTGAGGTCAACGTCTACAAATAGTATGTATAGGCTACATTCGGAAGAAGAACATGAGGCCCGACTGTCATTTAACGTCAGACTCCACACATCGCCATAGGACGCGCGCTGGCTATATGCGATGTATATGTGGTGATGCTACGAGCTTCGACCGGAAGTGTGATGTGAAAATAAGAGCGTGGAAAATTGTTAACCTTTCGAGAGAGAGGGAAAAAAATATATCATACATTCGGAACATTTCATATTGACTTAAACTAGCACATATCACCGATCAATTTTTACTTCTGACCTAGACCACCTTCCCTATTCTAGGCTCACTATGGGCACAGACTTAGTTTGAGTGTAAAAGCGGAAACATATTGGAGTGTTAGCGCTGTTGGTGGAGCATGTAGGCTAGTACTCTTCTCGACTACTTCCGGTGAGAAGAGCAAGTTAGCTTAACCTGATCCGCCTCATCTCTGGCAGAACATGAATGAGGCTGCGATAGTTGTTCTCCATCTGAACCGGTCTTCTCAGACATGTTATATACGCTTTGAGAAAAGTAGTATTGGGGCTTAAGGCTGTGGTGATCATACGCCGTACCAATCTGGGTATCCTTTCACGAATCTCTCTTATCCACTAAGATAGCATAGCGCTCTCTTTGCTGTGCATTAGCTATAGCCAAAGAGAGCGCTATATACGGTCTCTTAATTAGTGAATAAGAGAGCTTCTTAATTAGTGAATAAGAGAGCTTCGTGAAAGGTTACCCCGTCCTCTACGACAAGAGAACAAGAGAAGAATGGCGTGGGGCTCTATAACGCTGTGACGGTTATTCTCCATTTTAACCTGGACCTGTATTCTCGAAACTTCGTAAGTCCTAAGAAGTTCGTAAGTACTAAGAATTTGCCAAACTGGTTTTCTTCTAATGTTAATATGTGAAGATACCTTTTCTCACTAAGAAGTTCGCAAGTTAAGAAGTTTCGAGAATACGGCCCCTGGTGATTATACAACCTACGATGTCGCCCCAAATGCAGACGTTAAACACTAACGACATCGATGCGATGGACGTTAACTCACCTGGCTAAAGAAAAGCATGTGCGAACTCTTCCACTGACTGTCACCAGGTGTCGCTCTCAACTTTGGCACCACCCACTTGTATACAGCGTGCTCCACCAGACACACGATAACCCCGATCACAATGCCCACTACCATCATCACGAAGAGTCCCGCGTGATGTTGCACCTCCAAACGAGACTCTTCCTGCGTGATGCGCTGTTTGAAACACTGGGCGTCCGCGAAATGAACGTCTATGAGGTCATCGATATATCCGCTCTGATGGTACTCCATGATTTTCCGGGATAGTGCCACCTGTTGGAGAAATATGTCAAGGAATTAATTAATATATTTCTTTTCTAAATTTTAATCTCCATGTTATTGTTACATTTTTTTTAAAACGAATTATTAACAATATTAGTTCATTTATTGTGAAAGATAACTAGTGTGTTAAATTCTATGAAATTGTCTTCAAGTGTTACCAACGGTCTGATCTAACCAGGGTGGCGATTCTCTGAAAGGTCAAGGTCAGACGGCCATACTTTATTCTAATAGGAATTGACGTCGATTTATGTCAGATTTACCGGAATAACCAGTTCGTGAAACGCAAGTTAGAAACTATCCTACGAAACACGCACTCCAAATACACGAGTCTTGTTCCGAACATAGAGTATAAGGGACTTATAATCTATGTTCCGAGTAATTCTCGTATATTTATTTAAAAAACAAAAACAATTACAAAAATAATTGGGGTTTAGTGCCGTTTTCAAGATTGGTTCATTTATATGTCAGCTTAGGGCAGGAATAAACTGTCTGCTTAAGGCAGGAATAAACCCGCAACATCCGTAGCCCTGAATGTTTCAGTAAACCTGCGAGCACCGGCTGCTACTGACAGGCCAAGTATGCGCTAAGCCTACGGTATCGCTGGCAAACTAATGAAACATCAGTGTAGCAAACAAGCTAGACGATTTGTATTCGATATTCGATAAATTTGCAAACCAACATGATAACAGAAATATAATTCGATGATTTCGTAAATTATTTCAACAGTTCAGCAATCGGTATGAGATGATTTGCAATCCCAGCATCGCGCATGCGCAGTAGCACTGGTTATGAGCTCCGGAAATAGAATGGACCTGCTCGCTTGAATTGTTTCTAGTAAAATATTCACACTTAATACGAATGTAATTGGGGCATCGTAACCAGAAATGTTATTTAATGACAGTGATCGTTTTTATCCGTCCCATAGTGCAGCTGTTACGAACACTAAACAACTGTAATCGTTCCGTAAAACTTTCAGCTGTTTGACTCGAAATATATCCTGGATCGTATATCAACAGCTGATCAACGACAAACGTTGACAATTATACACCGAGTGTCAGATAGCAAACGTGTCGGATTACAGTTAATACGATCGTTATATCAATTGTAATTAAACCCTATATACAAATATGATCTTTAATGAAGCAACACTACTTTCTATTCTCCAAGCGAAGGAGTAAATGCCATTTGTATTAGCTTCCTGAAACCTTGTTGTGCGCATGCACATTCACCAACGGACGCGTTTTGTCGTTTTTAATCGCTAAATGTTGAAATAGTTTGCGAACTCATCTAACTATATTGCTGTTTTTCATGTTGGTCTACAAACTCACCAAACACCGAATACAAATTATCTCGTATGATTGCTACACTGATATTTCATTGGTAGGCCTGTGATTATAGTCGTAACTACGACTTATATCTTGTGAAATAGTCTACTCAAAATTACGATATTCTCCTTTGTTACGCATTCATCATGTTCATGCTAGTAATAAAGTATGCCACCCTACTGTGGGATGATAATAACAAGCGATAGACTGGTTAATCGTGTTTCGATTCGCATCTAAAGCTTGAATAATTTATTTTGGTTTCAGACGTAGTTTGTCTGGGAATTTTCGTGTAGGTGTTTTGTGAATCTTCCCACTTCATGTAATGATACGTCGCGATGTAGACCTATACAACACCTTACTAACTTGAAGATTTACACAAAACATTTCTCGTGAATTGTGAATTATCTTGGAAAGAGCTCACGGAAATCGATTGGCCGTTGATCAAGTGGAAATTATTTCGGAAAATTGTTTTTCGAGTGTCTCTGTCAATGAATCTTCACGGGTATTTGTTTGGTTGTGTTATACAGTCTCCTGACACTGTTATACCCTTGTGCACATGTAGAGCCAGTGATCTGAATACAATGGTATTACTACTAGATATATGGTAAAACATTCCGGAAACAAACACAAATATACAACATGACGTTTCAGAAACATAGATATGCATCCTCTTGACTATATAAAATCATACACAACGGTTCTTAATGACCACTTGCCATATTCCACTGGGTATTAGTGTCGCGTTGTCTTTATAACTATTATAACAAATAATACGATCAGACATGCACAAATACATATTATGTATAAAACGTTCCTTGTGCATGTCCTTTTTCTATTGGACGTCACATTACTGACACGTTGTCTGTGTAAATTATGACTGTTTTGTGACACGTTACGACATTAGGTCTGTAAGCGAAAATGGAATTACATATTATATAATAGTGCATTGCAATGTATTCCCATTATATTTATTACATGAATTAATACAATACCTTGAGAGGAGATCCCTGGGGAAGCGCTATTCCGTATCTGTCATCCCCAAAAATTTGCGATATCAGTTTCAGTTCACAGTTTGGGGCTAGATGGGCCCTTGCATAGTCTAGTATAGGGTAATCTCCTAAGTAGGCATCCAACTCGCCCCCACTGAAACAGGGTACAACAATAATAATAATAATAATATTAATAAAAATAATAATAATACTACTACTAATAATAATAATTACTAACTAATAATAATAACAATAATAAAGGTGATGATAATAATAATAATAATAATAATAATAATAACAACTAATAAATAATAAATAATAATAATAACAATAATAATGTTGATGATAATAATAATAATATTAATAATATTTTTTATAATAATAATACTAGTAATAATAATAATAAATATAAAAATAATGGTAATACTAATACAAATAATAGTAATAATAATTGTAATAGTTATAATATTGTTAATAATACTAGTAATAATAATCATAATAATAATAATAATAAAAATCAAAATAATGGTAATACTAATAAAAATATAATAATAATAATTGTAATAGTAATAATAATGGTAATAATAATAATAAAAGTTATATTTAAAAAAAAAAATGATGATGATAATTGGCATTACAATAATAATAGCAATAGTCATGCGGTGGTGACACATTGTCCAGTGCAATGCACGGTGACCACTCAGTTTGAAGTTAAGCATGATCTTAGATTCTAGCTCGGCCAATATGTGTAGATTCGCTCCTGCCCTACAACACTGAGTCACAGGAATGAATAATTGTGCATTCATTTCACCTTCTCAATTCCATTGGGATGATAAAATACATACTGTCATTTCAGGGGCTAGAAGGTTAACATTCACAAATTACAGTTGGATGAACTGTAGCGGTATGTGCGTCCTCCGAGAACTTTGCTGAAGAGTGCTACACAATTGCATAAGCTAGACTCGAACCCGTAACCTTACGGGTTATGAGATAGACTGCCTATCACAAAGTGAATATGCTGTCTGTCATTCAACCTACATTTGAGATAAAGGTCTGTCTCTTAGACTTAGTTGAACATGAATATTATGTTTATACGAATTATACAGAAATATATGAAAACTCCACTTCTTTTTCACACCCCTACGGCATGTTCAAAACGCTACACAAGGGGTCAAATGTGCACTCACGTTCCTTCTTAACTCCCTGGGGAACATAAAACACAGTTTCATTTTTCATTGCTAGATTTGGTTCGATTTCAACATGTTTTATTAAAATATAAATTAAAAGGATTAGAGAAAAAATGAAGAAAAAAATTAGTTCTTTTCTATATTTGTAATTACAAAGTGAAATAATATAATCAAATACAATAGCAACAGTAAAATTGTCATCCTACCGGGTACCCATGCCCTGATGAGTGAACACTACGTAGTGATAGAGGTATACTCACAGCACCATCTCGATGCCTCTGTCTGTCTTGGACACAGGATACTTTGTGGAGACGTCTACGAGCTTACTCTGAATCTTCTTCAGCAACTGCTCAACAGCACTGCCAGGCAATACACCCACCCGTATAGACTGCAGCTGAAGGAGACGGAACGTAGGTGTAAGGAGTAGTGTTGTAACAAAATGGCGTTGCAGAAAACAAAAAGGACGATATAGATTTTGTTTTGTTAATGCGCATCGATTATCGATCGTTATATATGATGGTTTCGATTAGTTAGGTGGACATGTATCGTGTGTAATTCAGAGGAAACTATTTCACTTTGATTAGCAGTATTATGTAGTGGATTAGTATCCTGGCCCCCGTTTCACGAAGGTGTCCTAACTATTTAGGTACTCCTAAACAGTCATCACCTGGCAACAAACGTTTCACGATGACTTCATAAGAAATATTCCTTCATAAATCGACATCAAACTGAAACTGGGGCATAAAGTTAGTAGCTCCTAAAGTTAGGACACCTTCGTGAAACGGGGGCCTGGTTATTACACACGAGGGTTGTCCAGGGCTGCGTTCAGGCTGCACTACATTTCTCTACGAAGTGTTACGTGGCGGTACAGTAGCCGTTTAGCCAACACTTGTAGTAGGCTACTACGTAGTATCACATTTTACTTCGGCTTTTGAGTCCGTAATGATTTGTAGGTAATAGTAGGAAAACCAAAAATATGAAGGGAATAGACTGCACGCATGCACGAACAGATTTCCAAATGTTTGCCTACGAACTCTTTCAGTCAGCCGCAATTTTTATAAAGGTAGCGTAGATAAATGTAGTCTGAACGCAGCACAGTTATGTATGCAAAATGCTAGCAAACATACTTTTGTCCACAACTCCTCATGAACAATCTGAGTTGAGCATGAAATCATACGGAACTCTCCTTATATACACAAAGTACGTATTAATTAACACATGGTACATACTTTCATTGTACAGTATATCGAACATAAGCTCTAATACTAAACAGCCATACGTTTGACGTCAGGCATTATATGAAATATTCTTGGAAGTGACCTTCCCATAGTAGATAATATTAGTAATAATTTCTAGGGCTTCTCGTATACAATAGCACATTGTTCATACTAAATATAAATATAGCAACAGTGTCTCCATTTCAGACAGAAATAGCACTGTTATCACATGTCCATGAAACTCTGGGCATGTAAAATTCAAAATTTGAAAATACGTATACGAAATATGATCGATCAACAAATCCTTCACCATATCTTGAATGAAGAATTGTTGCTTCATGAGAAAACTTAATTACTTATAAGAAACATTAATATATTAATTAATAAATAAGTATTTCACGTAAAAACTATCTACTCAGAAACTAATATTGTTCTAGCGTTAGTTATTTCCCAATTAATCATGAAAATACAGCGCTCTCTTTCTTTCCTTTAGGATTCATATTACAGACAACAGCACATGGTAGTTCATCACCAGAAAAAGAAATGACAGAGAATGATCTAGAATGGCACAGAATAGCCAAATAATAGTAGGAAGCATTGATTGATTTCTGTATTTAAAAGAAAAATAGTTTAATTAGTCCAATGTACGAATTTTCTTCGACTGATATCCTCCGGAACGGTGACTATTAGAATAGGAAAAACCTGTCCGATCGCTAACTTATTGAATCCAGCTATAATGGACGGGAGCATTGGTTGCAAGTGCTCGTGCTAAACATTGCGAGTCCAACTAATGGTGTTATCCTATCTGTCTACTAGCCTTTGGTCACTTAGTAAGATATCGTATATTTCTTCCGATTTACTATGACACAAGAGAGATTGAGAAATCGGATTGCTGGATCGTATTGGGGAAGGAACCATGTCATGAATAATTGGCACGTCGGCAAGAATTCGTGGAAGTAACGAACGTAAGACGGTAAGTGTTATTTTGGTAAGTACAGCTTTAAATTAGTATCGTACAAGCGATAGGTGCAGATCGAAGCAGTAAAGTATGAACACACACACAAACCAATCTTAGAATCAAGACTTAGATCATTTCGACTTTGATCAATTGTTTACTATATTATAGGTCCACGTCAAAGCTTACCATCCTGGTATAGAGCGTTTGTAGTTGTAGACATACTAGTTTACGGATTTGAATGTAGCCACGTTGTTACGACATCGGCACTGATCCTAAGATAGCACGCAGCTATCCGAGTGTCGTAACTCCAATACATTCACAGCGAGTTACGTTTCACAGCGCTGTGATCATAGCGCGGAACAGAACACAATTCACGAGCGGAGAAGATCCCGCTACCTTCAATAACACTCTCTTTGACTTAAAATACGGGTCCAGAAAATGTCGAATAATTAATGCTCGCACCAGATTACATACAACCTAGGATGTCGTCGTGGAAGACGGAGGTAAATATCGTATCATTACTTTTTTTCATGTCAAAAATATTACACTAATCTCAGGAATTCAATGTATGTTTATACTGGTTACCATAGTATTACATGCTAGTCGAGACCTGTCAGATGAACTAAAATTAATATTCTCCAGTCTGTTTGATTATTTTCACCAAATCTCGTAGGCTTTAGCTCTGAATGAGTTAACAAAACACAATGAAAGAAAATATATGCACTTTTTCCAACATAATTAGTTGTATTTCAATGCCACGTTGACTAACCAAATGCATAATATATTTAGGCGTGTCGTTTTTTGAGGAGTGTTAAAAAAAAAGAAGCTTTATAGCTTGACTACCAGTCCGAATTCATTTGTGTTAATACAGCTATTGTGTAAACCATCTTCAGCTACGGGTAGTTTTATGTATAGGGATATCAACGCAATGAGATGGCCCTTCTCTCTGTTTCTACTTAATTGTGTTATTCTCTGGAGATGCGTCCAAAACTGAATTCCACCTCAGAACCGTCAGCATAAGTATCCGATGAGCTAATGGACCACTCATATACCATAGAGAATCGAAGCACGTATATCACTATTGCCACACACAACTGAGATAAATCAGCAAGCATCATGCTTGCTTGGCCATCCTGACATACAGACAGAAACATCAAAACAGTCCAATTATTCATTATCATCGCCATTATCGTCGTCATACTCGTCGTGGTATTTATCAACATTATTATCATCAAACTTATTAATAGTAGTAGTAATAGAAGTGGTAGTAGTAGTAGGGGGTAATAGTAGTAGTGGTAGTAGTAATGATAATAATAGTAATAGCAGTAGTAGTAGTAGTAATAGTAGTAGTAGTAGTAATAGTAGTAGTAGTAGTAGTAGTAGTAGTAGTAGTAATGATAATAATAGCAGTAATAGTAGTAGTAGTAATAATAGTAGTAATAGTAGTAATAGGGGTAGTAGTAATAGAGGTAATAGTAGTAGTAGTAGTAGCAATAGTAGTAGTAGTAGTAGTAGTAGTAGTAGTAGTAATGATAATAATAGCAGTAATAGTAGTAGTAGTAATAATAGTAGTAGTAGTAGTAGTAATAGGGGTAGTAGTAATAGAGGTAATAGTAGTAGTAGTAGCAATAGTAGTAGTAGTAGTAGTAGTAGTAGTAATGATAATAATAGTAGTAGTAGTAATAGTAGTAGTAGTAGTAGTAATAGTGGTAGAAGTAATGGAGGTAGTAGTAGTAGTAGTAGT
>JAULBP010107003.1:0-31694 GCA_032355345.1 Lepetodrilus pustulosus | reverse complement strand
GTGGTTGGCTCCTGCGTGGTTGGCTAGTGTGTGGTTGTTGTAATCGTTCGTACCAGCAGCCGTGCAATGGTCGGGTGAGGGTAATGAGGTCTTTGTTGCTGGCTGCAAAAAGGGGCGAGCGTAGTACCTGAGCGAGTGCTAGATTATCTTGCGGTGTTGCCAATACGGTGAGTAGTGCGCGTATATCTTGTATTTCTAAACGTCCCAATAAAGCGCCCCTTGCGGTGCCACGAAATGGAATTTGTGCTTCGCGCAATGCTTGTTCAATCAAAGGGGCATGTGTACGTTGTCGCAGTAAAATTTTAATATCGCCGTAACCCAAAACGTGGGTGTCTTCATCTTCGCCGACGATCCAGTGGTTATTCACCAGTTCGCCAATACGTTCGGCCATTTGCTGTGCTTCGATTTGCGCTGCGCTGGGCGGTGACGTCAGCGGTTGCTCCAGAGGGTTGCGTAATCCATCAGTTGGCTCGGTGGCTTGCGGCCTCTCGGCCAGTGGCAAAATCTCGATACGTCCCCAGAGTGATTTCTTATGGGTGGAGTGAGTCTGGAATTCTGGGAGTTGCTCACCTAGTTCGTTGTCGGCAAAGACCGTATTCACGGTATTAATAACTGCTGAGGATGAACGATAGGACGTATTGAGCTGTACTTGATGACTGCCCAGGTGAGTTTGCATCCAGTTTGCTGCTGTCAGTTGCAGTCTGGGGTTGGCGCGGCGAAAACCGTAGATGGATTGCTTGGCATCACCGACTAAAAAAACGGTGCGTGGACTGTCGTGTGCTGATGCGGCAAATTCTTCGAGCAGTGGAAAAATAAGTCGCCATTGTGTTGGGTTCGTGTCCTGAAATTCATCGATCAACAGGTGATTGATGCGTTGATCCAGCTTGTACTGTACGGTGAGCGCGTTGTCTCCCGTATTCAGCAGGCGGTAGGCTGACCACTCGAGATCCGCAAAATCGAGTTGGCGGCGTTGCATTTTAATGTCCTGAAAGTATTCCAGGTATTGTGAGCCTGCCGTCAGCCAGGCTTGGTTGAGTTGGCATGCGTTGAGTCGATGTACTGTGTCTAATGTGGTTAATATCCGATCGCTAAGGTATTGGTGGAGTGAAAGCAACCGTTCTGCTTGGGCTTCACCGATTTCGGCGATGACTTTTTTTGAGGTTTTTAATGCGCGTGGTGAATCCGCTTTAGTGAGTAGAGTATTACGGATGTGGTGAAAAGTATCAGCAGGTAACGTTGTTTCTTCAAGCGCGGACAGCAGGTCTTTGGCGTTATGTTTATTGGTGGGCGATGCGGCGCTACAGCCTAGGAGGGCCGCATATTCCGTTAGGTCTTTAAAAATTAGGTCAGTAAAAAAAGGTTGGTATAGGGTTGTCTCATCGGTATTGGCGGTAATTTCAAAATGGGTTTCGAGTTGCTCAATCGCCCATTCCAGCGGTATAGATTGATCTTCGACATAGGCCCACCAATCACTGCGTTGATTGAGAAAGTTATTCAATGCGAGACGCGTACTCGAAACGCCATTGCAGGCGTCAAAGAGGTGCTTTAGTGCGAGCGCTAATGTACCTTGCGGTTGCTTGTCGGCGGCCACCATTAATTTTTCCCATGCCAGTGCCCGTTGTTCGGTTGTTTGCTCTATTAGTTCAAAACCGGGGGCAACATGGGCTTCGCGCGGAAATCGAGCGAGCAGGTCGTGGCAGAAAGAGTGGAAAGTAGTCGTGCGGATGGGATAAGGATTCAGTAATACTTTTTCATATAATCCGCGTGCTTGTTGGAGTAGAGCGGTGTCAGGGTTGCAGCCAATGTTTATCAGATGCTGGTTTAAGTCTGTATTATCGCAGATCGCCCATTCGGATAATCGTTGCAACAGGCGTTGTTGCATTTAACCGGCTGCTTTACGGGTAAAGGTGACCGCGAGGACGGTGCCGGGTTCATTCCCGGAGAGCAACAGCCGCAACAGACGGGTGACGAGCTGCCAGGTCTTACCAGTGCCTGCCGAAGCGAAGACGGTGGAGGATTGATTTGGATTAACGGCGTCGAAACTCATGGGCCGGTATTGTACCGGGATCGCCTGGTTGGGCGTAGCTTCGATTTAAATGGAGGGACTCAGAAAGTTTGTTATGAATTCAGCCCCGGGAAAACCGGGGCCGATGTTTTTTGGACTAATAAACGGATTTAACTTCCTGGTACGGTAATGCTCTCTTCAACTACGCTGCCTTGGCCTGCTCCTACGTCAATCAGCAGGTAATCCAGGTTTGAGCCATCCGCATCATACCCATAGAACAGTGCGCGATAGCTGTCAGCGTTATCTGCAAGACCCAAGGTGGACTTTAAGATAGAGAACTCAGCTCGATCTCCAGTCGCCTTAAAGTCAGCCGTTTGCATGAGCTTCCATGACCAGTCTTTCCCCGTGCCAGTGTATTGGTAGAGGTTATTTCCTTGAACCAAGTAGTCACCACCGAGCAACTCGAAGTTGTATCCAGTAGCAGAGTTCTTATCGGTATCCAAGTACACGTTCCATCGGAACAATGCTCCTTGATCAAGGTTGCCTACGTTTTGATAGGAGAATGAGAGCTTTCCATTGCTGCTATCGGTCCAGGCGTTGCTCCAGTTTACGGTGCCGCCATCGCTAGGTGAGTCAGAAAATGCGCTATGTCCTGCCCAGTCGTCAAATATTCCGTCAATAGTGATCTGACCTGTTCCTGTGCTGGTTCCTGTCCCAGTTCCAGTTTCCGTTCCCGTTGAGGAGTTACCATCTGCGGCGGCTTGAGCTTGAACTTGATCGGAGTCGCCGTAAAGGTCGCTGTGATAACCAGAAATACCTGGGTCTCTTGCCGGCTCTCCCGTGTATTCAGGGGCTGTGCCAGAAGTGCTTTCTGCAATAGCCGCAGTTTCTGGGCTTCCTTGTTCGAGGCCTTCAGAAAGAGCAGCAGATTGGAGGCTTTCACCAGAAGTTGCAGCCAGGGCTGTTTCTCCTGCATTTCCAGAGGGGCATGAGTTAGCCGCTAATGAGCATGGAGCAATGAACTGATAACCTAGTTTTTTCAGACCCTGTACTACTTCATTTAGGTAGGTAGTTCCAAGGTAAGGATGATAGAAAAAGCTCGCAACACCATCACGGACTACTTTCATCTTCTCAGCATGGCGGAGTAGATCAGCGGGTAATAGTGGGCGGTATCCCAAAAAGGGTGTGGGCTCAATATTGCCAATATTTTCTGGAATTTGACGATATCCATAATGATCCGAGTTAATGACATAAGGGAAAAATTGACCAGTATGCCGTCCTGCAGGGCCGGAGTTGTTGAAGTAAACGGCACGACCATAGTGAGTGGAGAAGACCGATTTAATTCCCCGGTTGTCGGCATCAGTCGCAAAGTAATGGGGGGCTTCCCAGGCAAAGGCTTCGAATCGAGTAAAGCGTAAGAGTATTTTTGCAACACGCATTCGGTTGCGCGCCCATTGACTGGAATCATTTGGGACAGCACCAAGGAAATTCAGAGAGTTATCTGAATTGATGGTGACACGGTAAAATTCAAAATCGTCACCGCTAAGGCTGTTATAAGGATTGTCTAAATTGCCAAATTGATGGGTGAGTCCATGGGCAACAATTGACGCTCTACCCTTATTATAGAAAGGCGCGATGGTTCTGGCGATTTTTGAATTGGGTAAAGCCAGCCCCTTGGGTGTGCCGTTCGAGAGAATACCTTTAGGATCTAAAAAGATGGAAACAGCAGCAATGGCAAAGGGTACATTTTGGGTATCGAGATAAGTCATTACCTCTTTGAGTGTCACTGGATCGATGCCGGGGCTGATATCTTCCAGTCTCACCATCGCTTTTAACGGCTGCTGGCCGATGCCGCTACCGATAATGTCGTGGATAATATCGGCAAAGGCTAGGTAACGATCCTCTTCGGAAATAAAGCTAAGCGGCATATCGCCGATGAACCAGAAATTCCCTGAGCGCGTAATATAGGGTTCCTGAGGGTTATTGGGGTTCAGTGTGGAGTAGGCTGTCGCTTTGACCTTAGCTTTGGCGGGGTCTGTAATAACAATGGTGTGCAACCGAGTCGAGCAAGCATAGGCAGTACCACCTTCTTCAGTACAGCCAGTAAAGTCAGAGCCAGGGTTAGCCCAACTGATGACGCCTTTATGGAGTTCTACGCCTTTATATTGGACGCGGTTAAAACCGGTATTTTTTATACCAATGTAGTTGAACCCCATTTTCTCACTAAAAGTGGCCGCTCCCCAGGCTGGATTCCAGTGCCGTGAGATGTCTTCTAGATTATGGTTTATCCAGGCGACAGGCTTAGTTGTTGTCGCTGCATCTTTCAGAAAATTTTGGTAGTTTAGCTGTCTAGCTGCATCGGTTTTTAGGAAGCTTTTTTCATCGTAAGTAGAACCAATGTAGAAGGTAGCGTCCTGGCGGTTGATCTCTCCGCTTGAGTAGGAGGATACAGGTTTTGTGGTGATATTAACGTCAAAATGGCCGAGTAAATTTTTAACCATGATGGCGTACTCATCGCCTAAGTAGCCCCATTGCCCGTGTGAGTCGTGAAGAAGGAGCACTTGTTTGGTAGCCGCAGACAGGCTGCTGCTACCAAAAAATGCTAGCATGTAAATAATAGAAAAAATGACGGTCTTGCCGCCCACTTGAAAAAAACGCATATTCCTGAGTCCCTACTTGATTGTTGGTTATAATATTGCAAACAACATTATCGTTGTGTGCATGAGTATAGACAAGTTTTTTCAATAAAATTCACTTTTATATGCAATTATTTATATGTTTGAAACATTTCTAAGTGAAGGGTATTTGAGCGGAGTGAGGGCAATTTCCTAATTAATCTACTATCTTATTCTAAGGTGTTGATCAAGAATAATTAATTTTCCGCGTGTTATGTTTGAGGTCAGTAAGCCGTTAACCGTGCTGAGATAGTCAGAAATTTTGTTCTTTGGTATTTGAAGGTAATTTAAAGCAGTGTCTAAAAATCGCATTGATGAAAGTTTTGGTAAGCATCAGGTAGAGAGTGGTGAACGTAAGCGAAGAATTCGGGACGTCTTTAATAAAGTGGCACCCCATTATGATGTAATGAACGATGCAATGAGTTTTGGTATTCACAGACTCTGGAAACGTTGTTTTGTGCGTATGGCGAAGCCTGAAGCTGGGCAGTTTATCGTCGATCTTGCTGGGGGTACCGGAGACATTGCAATAAAGCTAGCAAAACCAGGTATTAACGTTTGTTTGGTAGATCCTAGCGTGGCGATGATGCAGGTTGGTCTTAATCGCCATCACCTTCCTTGTGTTGCTGCGTCTGCAGAACAGATCCCTTTTCCTGATGCTTTTGTGGATACGTTGATGATGAGCTTTGGTATTCGTAATGTGACGCACATGGAAACTGCGCTCATGGAGATGGTGCGTGTTCTAAAGCCAGGGGGGCGCTGTATGATTCTGGAATTTTCTAAGCCGCATTGGTGGTTAAAGCCTTTTTATGATTTATATTCTTTTTGGATTATTCCGCGGTTGGGGGCTTATATTTCAAAGCAGCCTGCGGCTTATCAGTATTTGATTGAATCTATTCGTAAGTTCCCTGACCAACAGCAGATGAAGGTGTTGCTGGAAAAGGCGGGTTTAGAAAAGGTGACGTATAAAAATCTTTCGTTTGGAATTGCTTGTATTCATGTAAGTAGTAAACCTATGGGGGTTCGCTGTGGAAATTAGAGCTTTGATAATGACCCCTCTCCTATTGCTGGTTCATGCTCAAGCCATGGGTGACGAATATGAATATGACCCGTTAATCGGTGAGGAAATTAATGAAGTGTGTGCGGGGTGTCATGGAGAGTTTGCACAGGGAGGTAAGAAAGGGAAGTACCCTCGGTTAGCCGGGTTGTCGTACGAGTATTTGGTGGAGCAGCTTAAGCGTTTTCAAGACCGTAGCAGGCCTAATATGCCGATGATCGAGCATGTTGAGGAACGGCAACTACCTGAGCGAGATATTTTTGATATTGCTCATTTTATTGCCAATTTAAAATTGGCAACCCATCTTCCTCCGGTCGATGAATTAGCGCCTGACTTCGATGCTTATCAGCGTTTGTTGGATGCCGATAAAATCATTCAGATAGCGCGCGCAAAAGGGGATATCAAAGCGGGGAAGAAAATCTATAATAAAGAATGCAGGTCATGCCACGGGCGTTTTGCTGAGGGGGATCAGGAGGATGCGGTTCCTATGTTGGCGGGACAATACACACGTTATCTTTGGCATCAGGTTGATTTGTACATAAAGGGTTTTAGAATCCATGACAAAGATGAACCTGATGAAGAACTCCTTGAAGATTTTAGTCAGGAAGAATTACGGGATATTTTTGCTTATGTATCTATTTTGGACGATTAGTACTCCCTCAATGTGATAAGTTTTGATTAGTTAACTTGGAGCAATAGATTTACTTATTGCGTTTCGTCTAGAGTGTTTAGTTTATATGAGGTCAAAATATCAGTGACAAAGACAACCTTAGGGCTGTTTGAACTGATCAAGGAGGATTGGGACACCCATTTTAAGGACTGGAAACAGTGTGGATTTCGTGCGATGGCCGTCTATCACTTTGGTGTATGGGCTAGTAGTTTGCATAATAAAATCTTGAGATTTATCGCTATGCGTATTTACTGGTTTTTTTACCGTTGGGTAAGAAACTACTACGGGATAGAGCTTCTTTACACCACTAAAATTGGACGTCGGTTTTTGATTGGTCATCAAGGAGGGATTGTTATCCATCCGGACGCTAGTTTTGGTGATGACTGTCTTATTCGTCAAGGTGTTACGGTGGGTGACGTGGGGCGTGGAAGCGACGGGAGTGCCCCTCAAATGGGGGACGAGGTTCATGTTGGTGCGGGTGCGGTTATTATGGGAAATATTAAAGTAGGAAACTATGTGAATATTGGCCCTAATGCTGTAATCATGGCTAATGTTCCCGATGGGTCAACGGCCTTTGGAAACCCTGCGCGCATTGTGAAAACCCCCAAACCTTACCTTACGGATGAGGATGAGGATGGAAAAAAGGATGAATCATGTGAGTAAGAGCACACACCTTCATGTCCCAAATAGCAGCCAGCTTAACCGATCCTGAGTATGTACAATATCTCCACTTGGGGAATGTTCAACAAAAAGAGGGGAAGTCAAAAGAAGCGCTTGAGAGTTTTCTAAAGGCTGCTGCGTTGTTTGAGACGATGGCCCCGTCTCTTTGCTTGAAGGTTGCGCGACTCTTTCTCAAACAAAAAGATTATGGGAGTGCCTGTGACTATGCCGTTAGGGTTGCTGAAGACGTTAGTGATTTTACCTCGTGGTTAGCAGCGGCTCAGCTGCTTTCTAAAATTGAAGTAAGCAAGCAGCCCCCCTTTAAGCGCTCTATTAAGTTAGCCGTTTTGGGCAGTTATACGACCTCTTATCTCACCTCTATGTTGGTGCTGGCCGGCGCACAACAAGGAATCGAAATAAAAATATATGAGTCTAGGTATGCTCAGTATCGTCAAGAAATTTTGGATACAGCGAGCCCTCTTTACGTGTTTGATCCTGACGTTATCCTTCTTGCTGTCCATGAAGGTGAGCTTAATCTAAAAGGTCTTAGCTCTGATTTTGCTGAGGATTTCAAGTGTGAATTTCAGCGTTGGACATCGTTGTGGGCTTTACTGAAGGAAAGAACTCAGGCCTATATCGTTCAGCATAATTTTGTTGTTTCTACGGATGTTCCGATGGGGCACTTGGCTTCTTGTATCCCAGGGGCTAAGTATTCAATGACCCAAAGGCTTAACCAAGCGCTTGCGGAGGCTTGTGATAGCCGTACCTCTATTGTGGACTGTGACAGGCTTGCGTCCCAATATGGGAAAGAGCGCTGGTTTGACCCTCGTTACTGGAATATTGCTAAAACTGCATTATCGATTGAAGCCATGCCTTTTCTCGCTCGGCATACGTTGGCTGTTATTGCCGCAGGCTTGGGCTTGTCAAAAAAGTGCCTGGTGCTGGATCTAGATAATACGTTGTGGGGAGGTGTCGTGGGAGAGGACGGTTTGGCGAATATCAAGCTTGGTTCCGATGCGAATGGTGAAGCTTTTATTGACTTTCAACAATATATCCTCGGTCTGCAAGAGAAAGGCGTGGTTTTGGCTGTCTGCTCAAAAAATAATGAGAAAGACGCAAAGGAGCCTTTTGAAAAGCACCCGGAAATGCAAATTAAACTGAATCATATTGCTTGCTTTGTCGCTAATTGGGAACCTAAGCCTGACAATATTCAATATATTGCAAAAGAGCTTAATATTGGTTTGGATTCCCTTGTGTTTGTGGATGATAACCCTGCAGAAAGGCGTATTGTTAAGCAGTTTTTGCCCACTGTAGATGTGCTAGAGTTACCCGCAGAGCCAGCCTACTACAAACGAACACTATCCAATTACCCATGGTTTGAAACCAGTTCATTTACCGAAGAAGACACGCAACGGACGGCGCAATATCAAGCTCGGTTTAAAATTAATGCGCTGAAAGAGGAGCCATCTCAGTCAATCGATGACTTTTATCGTAGCCTTGGTATGAAGGCGGAAATTCGCCCTTTTGATCGTTTAAATCTTCCGCGTATTGTTCAACTTATTGGGAAAACCAATCAATTTAATGTTACGACAAGGCGTCATAGTGCTCAGAAAATTGAAGCTTTCATGGAGAGTTCGAATTGTATCCATCTGTATTTGAGGCTTAAAGATCAGTTCACCGATCATGGTTTAGTCAGTGTATTGATTGCTGTACGTGATAAAGATGTTTTGGAAATTGATACTTGGTTAATGAGTTGTCGGGTTATTGGGAGAACAGTGGAGCATGCGATATTGAGCGTATTAATCCGTAAAGCAAAAGAGCTAGGGTGTTCTGCTGTCCGGGGTGTTTTTTTGCCTACTGAAAAAAATATGCCCGTGAAAAATCTTTATCGTGATTTTGGATTTAGCGAACAAGAGGCTATGTCTGATAGACATGTTTGGTTGTATGATATTAACAATAAAGGTCTTATCGAAAATGATTTTATTGATATTCTAGAAGAGTGAGTAAATAAATAATGGATAATGAAGCACACGAACGGCTCGAGGAAGTGTTTAGGACGGTGTTTAATGACGATAGTATTGAGATTCATGATGGTACTACGGCAAAAGATATTCCGGGTTGGGATTCTGTTACCCACATTAATTTAATGCTCAGTATCGAACAAGTTTTTAACCAGCAGTTTTCAAGCGAACAGTTTTCCGGGTTCAACGATATTGGAGAGTTGAAGCACTTTTTAGGCGTTTCCTGATGCCCCCTTGCTGTTTTTAATTTGAATAACGGTGAGGGCAGTGAATATGCCTATAAAAATGGTTAGTGGCCCCATACTGCCAGCGCCTCCTTTTGCTTGTTCGGAAATAGGCGTGAGTTTTGAATCGAAATCTACAGCCGTTAGCGTAAATGCTCCTGATCCCGTTTGGAGGTAACCTGCCAAGTTAATGGTATGTTGTGACCAGGAGCCACTGAGTCCATCATCGCTGAAGTTCATCGTAAGGCTTCTATTGTCGTTATAGCCAAACTGCCATTGCAGCGGGTACTCGGTTTGCCCATCCGTTGATCCTGCTTGTTTTTCAGGTGTCCCTAGCCAGTAGTAGTGGGGTTCTGCCATGTCATCATTTGTATATCGGACTTTGCCCCCTTCGCGCCCGTCGATAGTAAGGCCTAATGCATCCAGAATTTTATTCGACTCAAAGGGTTGCCGAGCGATTTGGACTTGTCTGGGGATCGCTGAATCGAAATATACGTGTCCGTTGCCTCGTTCGATTCCATCTCCATCAAAAAACCGTGCCTCCATTTTTTCGGGTGCAGCGTGAATAACATTGATGTTTGTAAACGCGAGAAGAGCCAGAACATAGCTGATCGTGGTTGTTTTTGAAATCATAATGTAAATTCCATAGTCTAAATTCCATTTTAGTGGAACTTCCAAAATTAGTGGTGCTTAGTTTACAATAAAATTGTCGCCCACTCCCTCCTTTCGCAAAACTATTTTGTCGTGAAGCGAGGTATTTGAGTATGGCATAATTACCCCATTATTAATAAACGTGCGCAATACACATGTCCAGCACCTACCCGAATAGTCGCCCACGCCGCCTGCGTAAAAATGATTTTAGCCGTCGTTTGATGCGTGAAAATAAGCTTAGCTGTGATGATCTTATTTATCCGGTTTTTATCCACGAAGGTGAGCAGCGGCGTGAGTCTGTAGATTCCATGCCGGGTGTTGAACGCATCAGCGTGGATGTACTGTTGGAGGAAGCGCAAACACTGGTTCAATTGGGTATCCCTGCCATCGCACTTTTTCCTGTTGTCACTGGAGAAAAAAAATCTGAGCTGGCGGCGGAGGCATACAATCCTCAGGGTCTTGCACAACGTGCGGTGACGGCCCTGAAAACGGCTCAACCTAATCTTGGGGTGATTACAGACGTGGCGCTGGATCCGTTCACATCTCATGGACAGGATGGTCTGTTGGATGACGAGGGTTATGTTACTAATGATGCAACGGTTGATGTGTTGGTGAAACAGGCTTTGTCCCATGCTGCAGCAGGAGCGGATATTGTGGCACCTTCCGATATGATGGATGGGCGTGTTGGCGCGATCCGCCAGGCGTTGGAACGTGCGGGTTATCATCATGTGCGTATTCTTGCGTATTCTGCTAAATATGCCTCTAGTTTCTACGGCCCCTTTCGCGATGCGGTGGGTTCGGCAAGCCAGCTTGGTGGAGGGAATAAATACAGTTATCAAATGGATCCAGCGAATACGAATGAGGCACTTTATGAGGTTCAGCTCGATATTGATGAAGGTGCGGATATGATCATGGTCAAACCAGGTATGCCGTACCTCGATATTGTCAGGCGTGTTAAGGAAACCTTTGGTCGGCCGACCTATGTCTATCAAGTCAGTGGAGAATACGCGATGCTCAAGGCTGCTGCGCAAAACGGCTGGTTGGATGAAAAAGCATGTGTACTCGAAGCGCTCTTGGGAATGAAGCGTGCCGGTGCGGACGGTATTTTGACCTATTTTGCCAAGGACGTGGCAGGCTGGCTCAACGGCAAATGAATATGTATGCGGTACTTGGACACCCAGTAAAACACAGCTTGTCTCCACAAATCCATGCTTTATTTTCGGAGCAAATGGGGGTGCCCCTGAGCTATGAGGCGCTTGAAGTGCCGCTGGATGGGTTTGTCGAGTTTGTGCAACGCTTACATCGCAAAACGTATCAGGGCATGAACGTGACCGTGCCTTTTAAAGGCGATGCCTGGCAACTGTGTGAGCAGGCGAGTGAACGCGCCCAGGCTGCTCAAGCCGTGAACACCTTGATTAGAACGACTAACGGTTGGCGTGGAGATAATACTGATGGAGTCGGTTTGTTGCGAGATTTGACGCAGAATTTAATGCTTGAATTGACCGGCAAACGCATACTGTTATTAGGCGCAGGCGGTGCCGTTCGTGGTGTCTTGTCGCCCCTATTAACGGCCGAACCTTCGTGTCTTCATATTGCTAATCGAACGGGAGATAAAGCGGTTCAGCTTGCGAATGAATTTGTAGGTTCTGGTTCGTTGTTAGGCTCTGGTTTAGATGGCCCCTTTGATTCAGACTTTGATCTGATTATCAATGGTACAGCCGCCAGTTTGCAGGGAGAAACACCCACCATTGCGGATGGTCTACTGGCTCGTGGCGGTGCTTGCTATGACATGATGTATGCCGAGATGCCCACGGCTTTTGAAACGTGGGGGCATCAGCAAGGGGCAGCGATGTGCAGCAATGGCTTGGGCATGTTGGTTGAGCAGGCGGCAGAGAGCTTTCACTTGTGGCACAACGTATTGCCGGATACTCGTAGCGTCCTAGCGTTGCTGAGAGGGCATTAAAAGATGAGCCTATCTGTGGGTTTACCTGCTCGGCTCGGTGCCTATGTGCAGCTTATGCGGCTTGACCGCCCGATTGGTATTTTTTTGCTGCTATGGCCCACATTATGGGCGCTCTGGATTGCAGCAGATGGATTTCCTGGGCTGCACATTCTGGTTATTTTTATGGCCGGTGTCTTTTTAATGCGCTCTGCGGGCTGTGCAATTAACGACTATGCGGATCGTGATATCGACCCGCATGTGGCACGAACCTGCAATCGTCCGTTAGCAGCCAAGCGTATCCAGCCCTTTGAGGCGGTACTTTTATTTCTGTTGCTGGCGCTATTGGCGTTTCTGTTGGTTTTCGGATTAAACAGGCTGACTCAAATAATGGCGACCGGTGGGCTGGTGCTTGCCGCTAGTTATCCATTTATGAAACGTGTCCACTATTTACCACAGGTGCATTTGGGGGTTGCCTTTGCTTGGGCCATTCCGATGGCCTTTACGGCCGTTACCGGACAGTTGCCTACGACCAGTGGTTGGCTATTGTTTTTGGCTGCAATCCTTTGGACAACTGCGTACGATACGATGTACGCCATGGCTGACCGAGAGGATGACCTTAAGGTGGGTGTTAAGTCTACGGCCATCTTGTTTGGTGATGCTGATCGCTTGATCATTGGTATTTTGCAGGCGATGGTCTTTTTGGCTCTTATACGGGTGGGTATCGAGGAAGCTTCCCGTTGGCCTTATTATCTTGGTTTGGGTATTGCCGCAGTTTTTTCGTTGTATCAACAATTTCTGATACGTCAGCGTCGGCCAGAAGAATGTTTCAGAGCCTTTCTCAATAATAATTATGTGGGTCTGACGGTTTTTGTGGGTATTGTTGCGGATCGTCTCAGTGGTTGACCTAAAGCGCTGCTGCCGGTACTATTCGGCCTCTTTTTTCCCACGGTTTTCAGCGGAGTGCACATGTACGCGGTAATCGCTACAGGCGGTAAGCAATACAAAGTCGCAGCGGGCGACGTCATTCGCATCGAAAAACTCCCCGAGAGTAGCGGTGACGAAATACAGTTTGATCAGGTTTTATTGGTATCCGATGGAGAGGATGTCACCATTGGTGCGCCCTATGTCGAAGGTGGTTCCGTAAGCGCGAAAGTTCAGGCGCAAGGGCGTGGCAAAAAGGTAGAAATCATCAAGTTTAGGCGACGCAAGCACCATCGCAAGCAAATGGGGCATCGTCAATCTTTCACTGAGGTGGAGATTACGAGTATCTCTGTGGGGGGTAAAACCACTGAGGCTGCCGCTAAGCCAGCAGTGTCTGACTAATTCCTCATTGCTGATATATTGCAAAGGTTTTTTAGGCTAACTACAGTTTTAAGGTAACAAACGATGGCACATAAAAAGGCAGGTGGTAGTACCCGCAACGGTCGCGATTCGGTTTCAAAACGTTTGGGCGTTAAGCGCTTCGGTGGTCAATTGGTTAAAGCCGGTAGCATTATTGTGCGTCAGCGTGGGACTAATTTTCATCCAGGAGAAAATGTTGGTTGCGGTAAGGATCATACGTTATATGCCAAGGCTGAAGGAAAAGTCCTGTTTCGCACGAAGGGTCCGAGAAATCGTAAGTTTGTCAGTATTGAACCTATCGTCTGAGTAGCCGAGCTAAACGAGTTTTATGAGCCCCGCTATTGCGGGGTTTTTTAGTTAGAGAGCTTTACTCAAGTTGCATACATAGATAAAAGGCTATATTTCCTAAAAAAACTGGAAAATTCTATCTCGTTTTTCTCCTACCAGGCTAATAATGTGAAATGAAATTCGTAGATGAAGCCAGTATCCAAGTTAAAGCCGGAGACGGGGGAAATGGTTGCGTCAGTTTTCGCCGTGAAAAATACATTGAATACGGTGGTCCCGATGGGGGTGACGGGGGCGATGGGGGTAGTGTTTATCTAGAGGCCGATTCTGGCCTGAATACCCTCGTTGATTTCCGCCATGCGCGTCATTTTGAAGCCAAGCGTGGTTCAAATGGTTCTGGGCGTAATTGTACAGGTAAGAGTGGTACTGATCGTATCATCTCGGTTCCGGTGGGAACCCTCGCTTATGATGCGGATACTGATGAACAGATTGGAGATCTTACTCAGGAAGGTCAACGTGTATTAGTGGCTCAAGGCGGCTTTCATGGCCTTGGTAATACCCGTTATAAAAGCTCTACCAACCGAGCGCCGCGGCAGCAAAGTGATGGAACAACGGGCGAATTTAGGGTTCTCCGGCTGGAGTTAAAGCTGCTGGCTGATGTGGGTCTATTGGGTTTACCCAATGCTGGAAAATCAACCCTAATCAGCCAGGTGTCTGCGGCCCGGCCTAAAATTGCGGACTATCCTTTTACCACACTGTATCCCAATCTTGGTGTCGTCCGTCCCGAGCCTTATCGAAGTTTTGTGATTGCAGACATACCTGGCCTGATTGAAGGCGCTGCCGAGGGCGCTGGACTGGGTATTCAGTTTCTAAAACACCTTTCCAGGACACGTTTATTGTTGCATTTGGTGGATGTTTCGCCGCCTGGTTCGGATGTTGATCCCGTAAGTGCCGTGCGTGCATTAGAGCAAGAGTTGCTGAAATATAGCTCAGAGCTTGCGAGTAAACCTCGCTGGTTAGTCTGTAATAAGCTTGATTTGTTGCCCGAGCCTGATCGCGACAACATGATTGACGATATTGTAAAGTCGCTTGATTGGACGGGGCCAGTGTACGGAATTTCTGCAGCAACGGGTTGGGGTACGAAAAAACTGACACACGATATTTTGAATCACCTAAGTGATGGACGAGAAGTTTAGAACGGCGCAACGTTGGGTCATAAAAATCGGTAGCGCGCTACTGACAAACAATGGCCGTGGCTTGGATTTAAGTGCTCTTACTTGCTGGGCTGAGCAAATTGCTACGTTGCGTGAGCAAGGGCGAGAGGTTGTATTGGTCTCTTCGGGTGCCGTGGCAGAAGGGATGAGCCGACTGGGCTGGAAAAATCGCCCTCGTGCGCTTCATGCACAACAAGCAGCGGCGGCTGTTGGGCAAATGGGTTTGGTGCAAGCTTATGAGTCGTGCTTTCAGAGGCATGGTTTACACAGCGCACAAATTCTTTTGACCCACGAGGATATGAGTAGCCGTAAGCGTTATTTGAATGCGCGCAGCACATTGAGTTCGTTGTTAAAATACGGTGTTATCCCCGTTGTGAATGAAAATGATACCGTTGCTACAGATGAAATCCGCCTGGGAGATAATGATACGCTGGCTGCATTGGTCGCTAACCTGATTGATGCGGATGCTTTGATTATTCTTACTGATCAGGCTGGGCTTTTTGACCGGAATCCTCGTGAACATGACAATGCGCAGCTGATTAAACAGGCACCGGCCAGTGATCGCTCTTTGCTTGATTACGCGGGGGAGGCTGCTTCACAAATCAGTCGTGGTGGTATGCGAACAAAACTTGAAGCAGCCCAGCGAGCAGCCCGGTCGGGTACTCATACAGTGATTGCCAGTGGGCATGAGACGAACCCCATTCTACGTATTGCGGCAGGAGAACATTTAGGTACACGTTTGCAAGCAGATACCCCTCCACTGGCTGCAAGAAAGCAGTGGATTGCGAATCAAACGCACGCTAGGGGTAAGCTTTGGCTAGATGAAGGGGCGGCTCAGGCGATCCAACTCCAGGGTAAAAGCCTTTTGCCAGTGGGCGTGAAAAAGGTTGAGGGAGAATTCTCTCGTGGTGATCCTGTGAATTGTGTAGATACGGAAGGTAAAATTATCGCTAGGGGGCTGATCAATTACAGCACAGATGAAACACGCAAAGTTTCGGGCAACTCAAGCGAAAGGATTGAAACGATATTATGTTATGTGGATGAACCAGAACTGATCCATCGAGATAACTTGATTCGCCTATAGCCTAAAACTTGGAAGTGCCGCACTAGGTTAGTGTCGTACAAACATAAAAAAACCGGCAAGGCCGGTTTTTTTATGTTTGTAGTTCCTAGCAAGGTGCTTACATTGCTTTAATGCGGGCATTTAGTCGGCTTTTTTGTCGAGCCGCTTTATTGGCGTGAATCATACCTTTTGCGGCAGAGCTATCCAGCACCGAAACAGCTTCTTGATAGGCCTTCGATGCGGCATTTTTATCGCCGTTATCGATAGCATGATAGACATTTTTAACATAAGTACGCATACGAGAGCGCGATGCCACATTACGTTCGCGGCGTTTAATTGCCTGACGGGCGCGTTTAATTGCTGAAACCAGATTTGCCAAGGTCGACCTCTCGTAGTCAATAAATTCTGAAGCGCGGATCTTACGTGTCTGTTAGTACAAAATCAATTATTTAAGCACACTATTGCTCCGTTAATTTCCGGCAGTTGAGCAAGCCCGCTTAAATATTTATGAAGTTAGCAGCAAAAACGGGCGATATGTCAGGGTTACTGCCAGTGATGATGTCAGTTGTGTAAGGTCTCTGCGTTGTCTCCTGTCCTTGCTACGACCGCGATATCGACTCTGCTTGCGCCCTGGCGTTTGAGAATTCGTGCCAGTTCGTTTGCGGTAGCACCGGTGGTCATTACGTCATCGATAATCAGTACATGGCCTTGTGGGGTGTTGTTCGTAATACGGAATACGCCTCGCATGTTTTTTAGTCGTAGTTTTTTGGAAAGAGTGATTTGAGGTGGCTTATTCTTAAAACGCTCAACGATGTCGGCGTGAATACCAATATTCAATGTCTTACTGATGAGGTTAGCTAATTCCTGTGCTTGGTTAAAGCCTCGTTGACATAAACGCTTTGGGTGTAGAGGTACAGGGATAATGCAATCAGGGATGGAGGTCAGTTGGCTCGCTAGGTGAGCGGCCATCAGTTCTCCCAGTAATCGCGCTATAGGCAGATGATGGTGAAATTTTAAACGGACAATGAGCCTACTGATGGGCGGCCGATAGGAGAATAAGCTGTATACCTGATCATAAGTTGGTGGTTGAGATTGGCATTGTCCACACAGACCTTGGGTGCCTTGGGCAAATGGCAATGCGCATTGCGGACAGTGGTTGCTCAGCCAGGGGAGGTCTTGTTTGCAGTCTGTACAGAGCATGGCATTGTGCTCAATTGAACAGGCACATAAATAACAGTGGCCGGGAAAGACGTGGTCTAGCCATCGGCGAGTCCAACCCGTGATCTTCATGGTTCCTTCATTCGATTATTCAAGAATGCTGTACTATCCTGCATAATTATGACGCTATATCCGCTGTATGTAACCCAATATGATGAGAGTTCCCTTAGATGATTAAGACGAGACATGACTGGAGTCGCGAAGAAATTTTGGCCCTTTTTGCGTGGCCATTCAATGATCTACTGTTTGACGCTCAGTCTGTGCACCGAGAATACTTTGATCCCAATGCGGTGCAAGTCAGCTCTTTGTTGAGCATTAAGACGGGGGCTTGTTCTGAGGATTGTGGCTATTGTCCGCAAAGTGCGCATAATGACAGTGGCCTTGAGCGCGAACGTCTGCTCCCACTGGAAGAGGTTATCCAGGCGGCACAGGTGGCCAAAGAGAACGGCGCAACCCGCTTTTGTATGGGGGCGGCCTGGCGGAATCCAACAGATAAGAACCTTGAACGCGTGGTCACAATGATTGAGGCCGTAAAAGCGCTTGATATGGAAACGTGCGTGACGCTCGGAATGTTGACTGTTGAGCAAGCAGGAAGGTTAAAAGAGGGCGGTCTAGATTATTATAATCATAACCTCGATACGTCTCCGGAATTTTATGGCGAGGTAATTTCAACGCGCACGTATCAAGACCGTCTTGATACGTTGGATCACGTTCGCAATGCAGATATTCATGTGTGCGCAGGCGGGATACTGGGTATGGGAGAGTCCCGCGATGATCGTGCTGGTTTGTTGCAGCAGCTCGCGAACCTGCCTAAGCACCCAGAATCTGTGCCTATTAACAACCTTATACAGGTTGAAGGAACGCCGCTTTTTGGAATCGAATCGCTTGATCCGTTTGAGTTTATTCGTACGATTGCCGTTGCGCGTTTACTGATGCCTCAATCATTTGTTCGTCTCTCGGCAGGGCGTACTGAAATGTCTGACGAGATGCAGGCGCTGTGCTTTTTTGCGGGCGCTAATTCTATGTTTTACGGGGATAAATTGTTAACGACAGAGAACCCGGAAGCGAGTCAGGACCAACAACTCATGCGCCGTTTAGGCATGCAGTTCACACAACAGGAAAAGCGCACTCCAGCAGCACATGTACGTTGAAAGCGCTTGGCGAGGAGTTACGGCAAAGGCAGGCTAAAGACCTTTATCGTCGCCGACATATTACTGAAACACCACAACAACCACAGATGATCGTTGATGGCCGAGAGGTTATTAGCTTTTGTAGTAATGATTATCTTGGGCTTGCGAATCATCCTACCGTTATTAACGCTTTTAAAGAGGCTGCCAACGACTTTGGTGTGGGTAGCGGTGCTGCACATTTAATTAACGGACATACACGCGTCCATCACGAACTTGAAGAAGCGTTGGCCGAATTTACCGGGCGCGAACGTGCCTTACTCTTTTCTACCGGGTATATGGCAAACCTTGGTGTTGTGCAGGCAATGCTGGGGCTGGGGGATACCCTTTTTGCGGACAAGCTCAACCATGCTTCTTTAGTTGATGGTGCGTTGTTATCGCGTGCCCGATTATATCGTTACCCTCACGGTAATATGGCATCGTTACGGAAACGCCTGCAGGAAGCGGGGCCGGGTGAAAAATTGATTATGACCGATGACGTTTTTAGTATGGAGGGTGATCTTGCGCCATTGCCAGAGCTTGTTCAGTTAGCACAAGAACACAATGCCTGGCTAATGGCCGACGATGCTCATGGCATGGGTGTACTTGGACGTAACGGCGGGGGTAGTCTGCAGCACTATGGCCTGAGCACTGAAGAAGTTCCCATCTTGATGGGGACGTTGGGTAAAGCGTTGGGTACGGCAGGAGCTTTTATTGCAGGCTCTGAAGATCTCATTGAATATTTAATTCAAACGGCACGAACGTATGTTTATACGACTGCGATGCCCGCTGCGTTGGCTGCGGCAACCCTTGCCAGTTTGAACATAGTAATTACAGAACCTCAGCGTCGCGCACACTTGCAGGAACTTATCGGGTATTTTCGACAAAAGGCCTCCGAACTTGATCTCAAGTTACTCCCCTCTCGAACCCCTATCCAGGGTATTATTTTAGGCGATAATAAAAAAGCACTATCAATGAGCAATAGACTTTTTGAAGAGGGGGTTATGGTCACTGCTATCCGTCCCCCATCTGTCCCCCTGGGTATGGCAAGATTACGCATTACGCTATCGGCAAGCCACAGCAAGGCCCAGATAGATATGTTAATAGCGTCTTTAGTGGCTTCGAAAGTAACACTGTAGCTTTTAAAAGCCTATTTAATAGCGAAGCTAAGTGCAGTACTTGGGTAGTCAAGGCTCCAATTATTTGTTGTTTTTACGGAGTATAGACAACAAATGAGGAGATCGCATTGGAAAGAGGTGTTGTCTAAAATCATCTGTGTAGAATGTGCGGAGCATGGAATAGCTTACGCGTCCACGTTGGTTTTAAGGCAGCTATAACCCCGATGAAAAAAAAGCAAGCTTGATGGATATAAGTTTTATTATTTGCGCTCTGCATCACCTGAGTGAGCGTGGCAGCCTGTTATGATTCGACGTCATATAATGTATCGTATCCTACTCATAGAAAACTCTCACACGCAGCGGTTTGCGTTGCATCAAACCCTGCAGGCTGTGGGTTATGATCCCGTGGAGTGCCAGGATTACTGGCAAGCCGTTAACTTGTTGCGCGTGAGCAAAGCAGATGAATGGCATTCGATTGTTCTTGGCTGGGTTGAGAATGAACCTGAATTATTAGGTTTATTGAAACTAGCGCTTGATACACCCGCTTGGTCAAAAGTGCCACTTGTTGTTTTGACTGATGAGCCTAGCGATGAACTTGAAGCGTGGCTACCTGCTCATCCGCGCAGTTGTCGGTTGGAGCCTGCGCAGCATGCGGAGTTGCTCGATCATTTGTCTTGGTTGCAGAAGAATCCAAGCCCCGGTAGCGAGCTGCGTGATGTTGACTTATCTGCGGGCCACTCCAATGGCATCAATATTTTATTATTGGATGGTAACGGTGGCTCACGTTATGAGACGATTTTGCGCTCTGCGAGATACTCCGTCTCTGTTGTCGCTAATGTAGATATCGCGTTGCAGACGTTAAGCGATCATAAATTTGATATTCTCATCGTTGACTATCTTGTATTAGATAGTGACCGAGGACGTAGCTTTATTCGGCATACCCAATCCAATCCTCGACTTACCCGTATGCGTAGCGTTGTGATGATCGATGCCTATGATGATGGCGCAGTACAAAAAAGCCTTGAATTGGGTGCGGTAGAATGTGTTTTTAAGACCGAGACGGACAAACTATTTCTTTCACGTATCGATGCCTTGTCCCGCCTGCTAATTTTGCAAAAAACCTCTGAGACTGAGCGCCATCGCTTTGAGGCCATTATTGGTTCTGTGGGCGAGGGAGTTTATGGCGTTGATATTCGAGGGGATATTACTTTTTTAAATCCCGCAGGGCGACGCATGCTTGGGTTTCAAAAAAGCGAACAATATGTCGGCAAACCTGCCATGCAAACTATTCACCCCCACGATTCCAACCGTCGCGACGACGCGGATGCCGCAGATATATTAGCCAGTGCCTATTTGTCTGGCACTGAAATGTCCCACTGGGAAACGTTATTTACGCGGATAAACGGACGTAAGATAAACGTTGTATGTACGGTTGCTCCTTTACGTGTGAGTGGTGTTCGTCAGGGGTCGGTGATTGCGTTTAGAGATATTACCGACCGCAAGCGGATGGAGCGGCGTTTGATTTGGCAAGCGACCCGGGATCCCCTAACAGATTTATACAACCGGCGTTTTTTTGAGCGCGCGTTAAGCCGGGAAGTCAGTAAGATTAATAATAATCCCGGTGCGAGCAGTGCTTTGTTGTATATCGATTTTGATCAGTTCAAATATTTGAATGACACAGCAGGGCATGATGCGGGTGATAAACTGTTGCTTGAGGCCAGTCAGCGTCTTAAAGAATGCGTCCGTACCAGTGATGATGTCGCACGCCTTGGGGGAGATGAATTTGCCGTCATCCTACGTGACGTTACACGGGAAGAGGCCGTGCAAATTGCCGAACATTTGCGCAATATGCTTCAGGAAGTCGCGTATATCAGCGATGAAATATCTTTCAAGTTGAGTATCAGTACCGGTATTGCGATGATTAAAGCGGACATGCGGGAAAAAGATGTTTTGGCCAATGCCGATATCGCCTGCGGTATTGCAAAGCGTAAGGGGCGAAATCAATCCTATCTCTATTCCGAAGAATCGGCGATTGATAAAGAAGCGATGAATGAAGAAATTGCATGGTCTTCACGGCTTTCCAAGGCGCTGGAGTCTGACGGTTTTATACTAGTATATCAGCCTATTTTACCCATTAAAGAAGTAGATCTTGATGATTTACCCAACGAGCCTAATCATTTGTGGGCTGATTTTTCGCACCTGCCTGATCACTATGAAGTTTTAGTGAGGCTAAAAGATGGTGATGAGGATGCTATTAGTCCCAGCGCGTTTTTGCCTATGGCAGAGCGGTTTAATTTAGTTCAGCATATCGATTTATGGGTGGTGACTGAGTCTATCAAAGTGCTTGAGACGCTTCGGGCGCAAGGACGATTGGTCAGTTTCTCGGTGAATTTATCGGGTACAACATTGAATTCAAATGCGATTCTAAATGAAATTGCGAATAGGTTGAAAGCTTCCCGTTTGCCACCATCTTCATTGGTATTTGAAATTACTGAGACCAGCGCGATTGAAAAGATGGAAGTCGCTCGGGATTTTATTGAGTTGATGCGCAATCAAGGCTGGCGTTTTGCGTTAGATGATTTTGGTACCGGTTTCAGTTCATTTTCTCAGCTAAAGTACTTGCCAGTTGATATCGTCAAAATTGATGGGCAGTTTGTAAAAGATATGCGTACGGATCCCATTGACCGTGCCATTGTGATTGCGATTAATGAAATTGCTCATTCACTGGGAATGGAGACCGTTGCAGAATATGTCGAAACGGCAGAAACGCTGCAATTGCTTTCCGAATGTGGCGTCGATTTTGCTCAGGGGTTCTATGTCTGTGAGCCTATGGCGAGCATTGTTGAGCGTGTTAATAGTTCCCCTACGGTAATACAGTTGATGAGCCGGGAAGCGGTTTGACTCGATAGCATTTAATTAGGTTAAATTCTATCGTAGAACTATACTTTACCATGTTCAATAATCCTCCAATGTTGGCAGCTACCCTTTGGTGAATAGCATCGTTGTAGAAGCTTGAAATAGTAAATTAGCCTTGCGGTCTTAATGTGTTGCTATCCAGTAAAATGGGTGTGTCTGACAGAGGCTTTTACAGATAGTTAGCCGGAGAAACATAACCATATATATTTAAGGATATTTACGGTTATGTGAGTATGAACGGATAAATAAATCAAAAGAGACTCATATCAATGCTCCCCTTCAGGTACCTGTTTGTCTGTTTACTGTCTTTTATCTCATTAAGCGCTTTTGCTGTTGACTATTCTTTGCCGAATAATCAATGGCGAATGATTTCTTTGCCCGCTAATCCTGGGGCATCAAATACCGTAGAGGCTATTTTTGCTGATGATATAAAAGCGGAATATGGTATTGCTTGGGTTCTCTATACTTACCATCCAGAGCTTAAGGGGTACGGTAGTCCGCTGGGTTTAAGTTCGCGCCTTACGCAAGGTTCAGGATATTGGATTATTCAGAAAACGGGGGCTACCGTTAGCCTGGATATGCCTGAGGGCAGCGCTATAACGCCGGAAGGTATTTTGACCTCGCTAACCTCTTCTTCTGGAGCAGGCCCACAATGGAATTTTATGGGTAATCCGTTATCCAGTGCAGTGGGTGCGCAGAACATTAGAATAAAAACACAAGCAGGGGTATGCGCTAGTCGAGGTTGTGATCTAAACAAGGCTAAAAGTGAAAATCTAATTGAAAATCGTCTTTGGATATACGATGGCGTTAATCGGACATATAAAAATACGGATTCTCTAAGTGCTTGGGATGCGTACTGGCTAGCTGCGCTGGGTGAATCCCAAGGCAAGTCATTATCCCTAAGTTATGTGCATGGTATTTCAACGCCTATGGGCGCGAGAGAGACCTCCGCCACATCATTAGCTAAAGGAACCCTTTTTGCTTCACCAAGCGGCAAAGGTGATGGATGTAAAAACGAGAGTCCTTGTGCTATTCGAACAGCATTTAACAGGCTTAAGGCAGGTGACGTGCTCTTTTTGAGGGGGGGGACATATTTTATTTCCGGCTCGCCTTTAACGCCCAAGCGTTCTGGTGAAAAAGGCAAGCGCATTATTATTGAAAGCTACCCAGGAGAGCTAGCCGTTTTAGAGGGGGAATTTAAAACACTCGATGATCTCAACGCCAATCCTAAGGGTAGGACACACGGGATCAGTTTAATGGGGCGTAATTATATTACCGTAAGAAAAATTGAAGCCCTGTATATGGGGTGGTCGGGTTTTGCCGCAACGTATAGCGGCAATAATATCGTCGAGGGATGCCATGCCCATCATAATTTTTCTGCAGGAATTGCTGTTTATGGGGGAGCATGGGATGAAAACGATCCAGATTATGTTATCCCTTATAAACATGGCTATAACATCGTACGTGATAACATTGTGCACGATAATTCCGATGTGGGTTTGCCTGCGAATGGAGGTAATGCCGATGGTATAGGAATTTCTTCAGGACACCACAATAGGGTGGAACATAATACTGTCTATGCAAACTCTGATGATGGTATTGATACCTGGAGATCCAATGATAGCTATGTAGCGTTTAATCTGTCCTTTGACAATGGCCGAGCGAATGGTGATGGGAATGGTATTAAGGCTGGGGGTAACAGAAATAAAAATGCTGGGAACGGGCGTAGGACAGTTGTTGAATACAACATTGCTTATAATAATCATGCGCGCGGTTTTGACTATAATCTGGGTAGAGAGGTTATTTTTAGGTATAACACTTCCTACAATAACGATACGGTAGGTTTCACCGGTGCCGAAGATACCTTGATGGAATACAATATAGCCGATAAAAATGGTATCAATGTGTCTACATCGGGTTCGCAGTCAAATAACTCTTGGCAAACAGGTGGGGCAATTGAATTTATAAGCACTGATCCTAATTCCACTAATTTTTTAAGGCCAGTTGCCGGTTCGGTATTTGAGAGTATGGGTGCTTATTCCCATTAATAATATACCTTGTATTTTTGGGTTAAGCGGATAAGCATTAGTGCCATCCGCCAACGGCGGTTGGCTGGCTTATTAATGTGTTGCATAAGTTCCAGTGTGGCCAGGCGGTTACCCATGGACGCTCTATTACCGTGAAGGCCACGGAACACACGAAGAAAAGATATTCAATCAGGATTAACTTCGTGATCTTCGAAGCCTTTGTGGTGAAATAAAAGGGGGGTAGGTTCTACTCTAGCTCGATGAGTGAACGGCCGTCCTGTGCTTGCAGTTGCCCAATGGCCTGGAGTTGTAGGCCCGATGCTCTGATTAGTTCAAAAAACTCGTGTTCCTGCGAGTTTTCTACGGTGACAAGTAAGCCTCCACTGGTTTGTGGGTCGCAAAGAATCTCGCGCTGTTGCTGGCTGAGCTTGCCCAGCTTTTGCCCGTAGCTATCAAAATTGCGTTGTGCTCCGCCTGGGGAGCAATCCTGGTCGAGATAATAGAATACATGTGGCAGGATGGGGATTTTATCAAATTCCAGTATGGCCTTGAGTTTGCTGCCTTCGCAAACTTCGCTGAGGTGTCCCGCCAACCCAAATCCGGTAACATCGGTTATAGCCGTCACGGCTTCGAGTTTGCCGAGTTCTGTCCCAATTCTGTTTAATTGACACATGGTTTCTGATGTGATGTGCTGGTGCTCCGGCTTCAGTAATTTACGTTTCTGTGCCGTGCTGAGGATGCCTATGCCAAGTGGTTTGGTGAGATAGATATTGTTCCCTATTCGGGCAGTGTCGTTTCTTTTCAGGTGTTTTATATCAACCTGACCGGTGACGGCTAACCCAAAGATCGGTTCCGGTGTGTCAATGCTGTGTCCGCCCGCCAAAGGAATGCCTGCATCGCGGCAGACTTGTCGGCCACCTTCAATCACTTGTCGGCCCACTTCTGGTGGCAGTTTATCTAAGGGCCAACCGAAAATTGCAATTGCCATTAGCGGTTTTCCGCCCATCGCATAAATATCGCTGATGGCGTTAGTCGCGGCTATCCGACCAAAATCAAAGGGGTCATCCACAATCGGCATGAAGAAATCTGTGGTGCTGATGACGGCTGTGTCATCGCCAAGGTCATAAACCGCTGCATCGTCGCGTGAGGTGTTGCCAACTAGCAATCGCGCATCGTACAACGCTCCGGGCATCGTGTCTTTGAGAATAACGTCCAGTGTTGCTGGGGATATTTTGCAACCACAGCCAGAGCCGTGGCTGTATTCGGTCATGCGTATTGGATTCATCGTGAAGTATATTTTGTTTGTTGGCTAATAACGGATTTTAAATGGAATGAAAATTTTGTGTAGTGAGATAAAGTCGATTGATATTTGTCATAATAACCTGTTAACTAATAGCGTTATTATGCTCGAAAGTTGGGCAAGTTGCGTTATCTGCCCAACGTCTAGCCCTAATTATAATATGCGGAGATTAAGATATGGGATTGTGGATGGATTTATTATTTGGTAACTGGATCGGGATAATGTCCATGTTCACCATTGGTTTTCTTATCGTGATGGCGGGTTGGATGTGGTTGAAGTTTCTCACATTGAGCAAGCCCGAAGGGAAATAACCTGATACTTATTACGTTCTCTTGATACCCCGTTAGCCTCTTGCTTCGGGGTGAATCGGTTGTGCTGAATCCCAGCGCGACCAGTTCTGTTCTATTTTGAGGCATCATATCCTGAAGGTGCTATCATGCGCTCCTTTCGGATAACCTGATTTTTTACCATGCCGGCGACTCAGCCACGTATCCGCGAGATACCTTATAACTATACGTCTTTTTCTGATCGCGAAATTATTATTCGCCTGTTGGGTGAATCCACTTGGGTGCTTATTAATGAGCTGCGTGAAGAGCGACGTACGGGAATTTCTGCGCGCATGTTGTTTGAAGTCTTGGGTGACTTATGGGTCGTTTCACGCAACCCCTATATTCAGAGTGACCTGCTGAGCAATGCGAAACGACGCAATGCTCTGGTTGAGGCTATGCGCCATCGCGTGCAGCAAATTGATAAACGTGCTAATGGGAATGAGAAGGCGCTGCAATTGGCCGCCAGTGCTTGTCGAGCCGTAGATCGGTTTGCGGCTTGGTTTCCTGCTCGGCAGAAATTGCAGAAGCGGCTAACCGCCGCGTTCCTGAAACACACACGGCGCGACAATATCGATTTTGGTGGATTGGCGCGTGTATCACACATTACCGATGCAACCGATTGGCGTATTGAGCCGCCGTTGGTTGTATTAACGCCAGACAGTGAAGCGGAAATAGCGGCACTGGTCAAAATCTGTATAGACTTTAAACTGACCATTATTCCGCGTGGTGGAGGGACAGGATATACCGGTGGTGCGGTGCCGATGGAGGAAATGACGGCGGTCATCAATACCGAAAAACTGGAGCAGTTGGGCGAAGTCACACAGCTTCAATTACCCGGGGTGTCAAATACGGTTGCTACCGTGCGCGCCGAGGCAGGCGTGGTGACCAAGCGTGTTTCCGAGTGCGCCAGCGCAAAGGGCTATGTGTTTGCCGTTGATCCTACCTCCCAGGATGCCTCTACCATTGGTGGAAATATCGCCATGAATGCGGGTGGGAAGAAGGCCGTTTTGTGGGGAACGACGCTTGATAATCTTGCTTCGTGGAGGATGGTGACACCGGATGCCAAGTGGCTTGATGTCGTACGGCTGAATCATAATCTAGGCAAAATTCACGAGCAGGATGACGTTCAATTTCGTGTGACACACTATGCAGCGGATGGGACAACGACTGAAGGAGAGGCTGAACTACTGAGTTTTCCCGGCAAGCTGTTTCGCAAGACCGGCCTTGGTAAAGACGTCACTGATAAGTTTCTTGGTGGATTACCGGGCGTGCAGAAAGAAGGGTGTGATGGTTTGATTACATCCGCCGTTTTTGTTCTCCATAAAATGCCGCAAGTGATGCACACCGTTTGTTTAGAATTTTATGGTTCGGACTTACAGCAGGCGGTTCCGGCGATTGTTGAACTTCGCGATAACATAGAAAACAATCCCGATGTGGTGTTGGCAGGACTTGAACATCTCGATGAGCGCTATGTTAACGCCGTAAAATATACACCTAAAGGTGCACAGGGGCAGGCACCAAAGATGGTGCTGATCGCAGACTTGGCCAGTGATGATGAGCAAACGCTCATTGCGGCTACAGCCACCGTTGTTAAGTTGGCTGAGGCGCGTAACGCAGCGGGATTTATTGCCACCAGCCCTGAAGCTCGTCGACAGTTTTGGCTCGATAGAGCGCGTACGGCTGCGATTGCTGCGCATACCAATGCGTTTAAAATTAACGAAGATGTTGTTATTCCGCTGAAACATCTTGCGGCATATAGTGAGGGTATTGAACGCATCAATATCCACCAGTCGGTCAAAAATAAATTACATATCTTGCAGGCCGTTCGTAAATATTTAAAATCGGAGCCGCATGAGCTGCACCGGGCGGGTAACGTTGAAGACAGCGAAGAACGCACGCTTCAACTACGCGCTAAATTGGATGCGGCGCTGGAATTATTGGGCAAAGTTGAGGCGCGTTGGCAGACCTTTATCGATGAAGAAACGTCTCCTGCACAAAATTTTCGTGCATTGCTGGATAAAGCTGCGCTTGCTGATCTTAAGCAAGGCGATCGTCTTGTGGACTTATTGCTGCGTCGCTCACTCAAAGTCTCTTATCGTGGTGCAGTGGAATCTCCATTAAAAACGATTTTTTCCGGTGAAGACTTTCATCAGCTACGTACAAAATTTGATGAGATTCATCGGCAACGTAGATCCAGTCGATTATTTGTTGCACTGCACATGCATGCGGGGGATGGCAACGTACACACCAATATTCCAGTGCATTCGGGTAACTATGAAATGCTGCATGAGGCCGAGCGGATTGTGGATGAAGTGATGGCGCTGGCACGTTCTCTGGAAGGGGTTATTTCCGGTGAACATGGTATCGGCATTACTAAATTTCAGTACCTCGATCAGCAGGTTATTGATGACTTTACTGATTATAAAAATCGTGTGGATCCGGCGGGGCATTTTAATCGCGGAAAATTGCTTAATGGTTCTGGGTTGCAAAATGCCTATACGCCGTCATTGCAACTGGTTCAGCAAGAAGCCTTGATTCTTGAAGAAAGCGAATTAGGTGATCTTAATAACGATATTCGTCATTGCCTGCGCTGCGGTAAATGCAAACCGGTATGTACGACCCATGTGCCACGTGCGAACCTGCTGTATTCGCCGCGAAACAAGATTTTGGCAACGGGCTTGATGATGGAAGCGTTTCTTTACGAAGAACAAACTCGGCGTGGGCTTTCTCTGCAACATTTTACCGAAATGAACGATATTGCAGATCACTGTACGGTGTGTCATCGCTGCTTAAGTCCTTGTCCAGTGGATATTGATTTTGGCGATGTGACGGTGCGTATGCGCAGCATTTTGAAGCAGCGTGGCCAGCGTCGCGTAAAACCGATCACCGTGGTTTCGATGGCGTTTCTCAATATTAAAGATCCGCGAGCGATCAAGGTCATGCGTAAAAGCATGATCGAATGGGGATATGCCGCGCAGCGTTTTGGTCATGGCCTGTTTAAAAAAATGGGGCTTTTAAAACCTAAGGTGCCTTCGGCTACTGGTGGAAAAACTGCAATGGTGGAACAGGTCATTCAATTCGTGGCCAAACCCATGCCAGCCGGTCTGCCTGCGCGTACCACGCGTGCCATGTTAGGGTTGGAAGATGACCGTCTGATTCCTGTTCTGCGAGACCCGGAAAAATCCAGTGGAAAATCCGACGCGGTCTTTTATTTCCCGGGTTGTGGTTCTGAACGCTTATTTAGCCAAGTTGGATTGGCTACATTGGCAATGCTCTATGATGTCGGTACAAAAACCGTTTTGCCGCCGGGTTATTTGTGCTGTGGTTACCCCCAGCATGCGGCGGGGGATACCGCCAAGGGCCGTTCGATGACTACTGAAAACCGAGTGTTGTTTCATCGAATTGCCAATACACTGAATTATATGGATATTAAGACCGTACTGGTGTCCTGCGGTACCTGTATGGATCAGCTATTGGAATATGAATTTGAGCAGATTTTCCCCGGTTGTCGCTTGCTGGATATACACGAATATTTACTCGAAAAAGGCATCCGCAGCGATGCAGTGGAGGGTGTGAAATACCTTTATCACGAGCCTTGCCACTCACCGATGAAGCAGTATCGTCACACGGAGGTGACGAAAGGCTTGTTGGGAGAAGAGGCTTTGCTCGCGGATCGATGTTGTGGAGAGGCTGGCACGTTTGCCGTGAGTCGTCCTGATATTGCCACCCAAGTGCGATTCCGAAAACAAGAGGAGCTTGTGCAAGGCATTAAAAACTTGAATGGAGATACTCGGGTCAAAAATGGAGAAATAAAAATTCTTACGTCTTGCCCTGCCTGTCAGCAAGGTCTGCAGCGATACTCCGAGGATACCGGTCTGCAGTCAGAATATATCGTGGTGGAATTAGCTGAGCGGCTGTTAGGGGCAGGGTGGCAAGAGACCTTTATTCGCAAGGCGTCTAATGATGGTATTGATAAAATACTTTTGTAGATTGGTTGGATCCCTGTTACCTCTCAATGAATAGTAACATTGAGGACTATGTGGCCTCGGAATTGTGGATGGCTGGCCTCCTGTCTTTGGGGTTGGTGCTGATAACGGTTCTCTTTCATTACGAGGCGCTGCGCATCTATACCAACCTGTTAGCACGTCCTAGTAAGCAACCTCGAATACGTATTTTGCAATTGGTTTTTGGCCTTTTCCTGCTGCATACGATAGAAATTCTGATATTTGCGGTAATGTACAAAGTGCTGCATTCCATGGGTTTGGGAGAGCTAAAAGGGCTGGATGGCGAGCAATTATTTTTCTATTTTTACTATTCTGCTGTTGTGTACACAACGCTGGGTTTTGGAGATATTCTTCCATTTGGCCCACTGAAGATACTCACGGCCATGGAAGGTTTGATTGGACTTGGTTTTATCACATGGTCTGCTTCATTCACCTTTCTTGAAATGCAGCGCTATTGGCAGGGTGATGAAGGCATGACAAAGTAGAGGTTGATACCTATGGTCTGTTGGGCGTTGATGCCTTCCAAATTTTCCAGGGCGTAGAATCCCCTAACAATTTTAGGAGCATCGTGATTATACGAACTGATCTGGTAAACTGGACTTAACCTAAAACACACAACTGAGGAAAACATATGGAGCACAAATTACCTGACTTACCTTACGCAATGGATGCCCTGGAGCCGCACATCTCCAGGGAAACATTGGAATACCATCATGGCAAACACCACGCCACGTATGTTGCAAATTTGAACAAACTGATTCCTGATACAGAATTTGCCGACAAGTTGCTGGAAGACATTATCAAAACCTCTTCTGCAGGTATTTTCAATAATGCTGCTCAGGTCTGGAATCATAGTTTTTATTGGAACTGCCTTAGCCCCAATGGGGGAGGTGAGCCAAGTGGAGCCTTAGCCGATGCCATTAACAGTGCATTTGGTTCCATTGCCGATTTTAAAGAAAAATTTGCTACTTCAGCTGCTACCAACTTTGGTTCTGGTTGGACATGGCTAGTGAAAAATGCCGATGGTAGTCTGGAGATTGTTAATACCAGCAATGCCGCCACGATTATGACCGAAGAAGGAAAGACTCCGGTTCTAACCTGTGATGTTTGGGAGCATGCCTATTACGTTGACTATCGCAACGCACGACCCAAGTATGTAGAAGCGTACTGGAACCTTGTTAATTGGGATTTTGTTGCAGCTAATTTTGGCTAATATTTCGGCTAGTAGCTCTAAAAAGGCGCGACTTTCGCGCCTTTTTTATTAGGGGCTGTTTCCGTTTCACATAGGTAGCTATAAAAAAGCACAAGTTAAAGTAAGAGCGCCTTTAAAATACCTTTTTAGTTTGTCGTAATGAATCACAATGGCGCTGAAATACTTGAGCCTGCTTTGAATAATGATATATCGCACTGTCTGCAATCCCCGTAGCAGGAAGGCTACTGACGGGGGGTAGACAGATCCATATCAAGATCCCCATCAATCATTTGCACCCCAAAGCGTGGAAAGACTGGCTGGCATTTGCTTAGCCACAAAAGACGAATCCATTATTTTAAAAGCAGCCTTGGATTCGTGAAGGCGTGTATTACGTGCCTGTCATTTGCTTTTCGTGAAAATCATAGAAGGGTTTTAAGATAAAACTGAGTGATTGCTTGTAGAAGGGTGTAGCCGCGATATAATGTATAAATAACGTCAGCAAAAACAGCTTGTTTGCTAATATTTCTTGAAATCAGGTTAACAAAGTGATCGCAAATGACTGTTGAAATCATATCCATCCGTAAAAATGCCTTGGTCGTAGAACTCACCATTCCACTGG
>JAULBP010106992.1:0-10333 GCA_032355345.1 Lepetodrilus pustulosus | reverse complement strand
ATCGATGCGACGCCGGGTAGTTCCCTGTATTGATGCCCCTGGATGACACACGAGATATAAAAACAATGTGTTGTTCATTGGTGTGATAGGACTGCAGTTGAATCAAGAACCTACCACGACCATTTCATGAGAAAAAAACGGCTTTTCGATCCCACATGTCTTTATACGAATGCAACTCGGTCAGATTCTGCAGTAATCGTGCAACATTTTCTCATGTTGGTCCACAAATGCATTATTAATTAAATACACTCTTAATATCTGACATCAGTGGTCTAGGTTTTATTTTACAGCTAGGTAAATGTGATGCTTAGTTTCTTTTGCTCATAAGTTTAGTATACGGAAGCCTTGTTCGCGATACAAAAGCGATGATATGTACGCTACTTTGCATTTATATTTCATATTTGGTCAATTGTGGGCAATCAGTCTGGGAATGTATGCGTTTAAGATTGTACAACGATTGTTTTGGCCAGTTTTCTTTATAAAGCATCTACGCTAATTGATTGGATCATACTATAGGAGTTACATTACGTAGTTCAAATATCTAGTGGGCACAGGTAGCCAAATGAAGAATTAGTATTTTATTATATGCTTAAATACATTCATCACATTGACTGCCTTTGTCAAGAAAGTGTTTCTTGTAGAAAGTAATAAAACTGATACAACTGTTGTAAGGAAGAGCCGTAACTGTAGAAATAGTTCCATAGCAATGCACATGAACTATGTCCTCGGTTTTCTATATATGTGGTCTGCATACCGAGTACAAACACACAGTGCCAATTATAGGATCAATGTCCGGGAGTGACGGCGCCTCATATGTGTGTGCGTTCAGAAGTTATACCATTGAGATCGATGTCTTGGTATGTCGTAATTATTGTCATTCTCAACAACAGTGGTCAATTATATGATATATATAACTTTTTTCAAGTCAGATTAAAGATATATAGTCTGTAGGAAACAGGTTTACTATGTTGTAATAGTACATGGGTGTGGGGTGTTTGTATCTATGGCAACACACGTGTACATGCACGTATATGTGTATGCGAGCGCATGCGTATGCATTCAAAGAATAACTCACAAATCAACCTTCTTAGTTCGTCTTATATTGGGTATAGAGTAGCTTATGAATCGTTGTCACTTTAAATGCATTCTATCGCAGATAGTTATGGTTGTTTGGGGCTAGTTCTTATCTACAATTGCAAAGTATATTAATTGACATACATAAATGTATGTTTGTACTTCCAAATCCTTTCCACCGCAGTATGGTATGCACAATTCCATGCCAACCAAACAATATAGGACTTTGCTATTTATAAGTTAATGTTTTGATTCATTATATTAACCCAAGGGGACATAACTCTGAAGTGGTACGAAAAATTCGTTTGTTTCACAGATCAGCTAATGCATCACAGACAATTAGTTAATTAGTTATTAGTTACAGATAGTTAATGTTTCGTAACCTGAATATTCATATAAAATATGAAATAATTATGTAACAACTATCGATTGCTGGGGAATAAGTGTATTAGTAAATAACAACTTTTTGTTGGACAAACCAAACTTAAGTAGTCTCAGATAGATATTTGTTTGTCCAGTATTTAGGTCAACCAGCTGTGATGTTATGCCTTTAAGAACAAAACGGCGGATGTATACCGTGCCTATAGTTTTTAGGTTGCCTTGGCCACCGAAATTGATCACTTCGTATTCTTGTACATTCAACCTTGGTTGCTACGTTATTAAACACAGGCCTCAGAGGAATACATTATCTTCCAAACCATTATTTTCACGTCCATTTTACTTCCGAAAATATATCATCTGTTACAGCAATTAACCACAATGTTACGTCAAGCATTTATCATAGATCAATGAATCCAGACTAGGTCGAAGGTAATGTGTAACAAACTCAGCATGAAGTTCAAGCAGGTGAATAGCTCTAAATTATCTTACACATTGATCAGCGAGGTCATCAGACGCAATTGAAGGTGTGTTATTGATATTCACTTGTAGGTGTGATTTCAGCCAAATGCTGATTGTTGATTGGTTAAGTGCCAATCACGACCGAGAGTACCCGGATGAACGGTGATGACCAAGTAGTGTCGCAAAGAACGTTACCGAGTCTTTCATTCAGACGTTCCCATCAAGTGGATTTTGTTTGTTTCTTACGAATACTTGTACAATTGATTGGTTATCTCTATCGCTGTGGAGGACTTTCACTTTGGATAACAAAAGTTCGTATCGGAGATGCTATTTTTCTATTTATGAGAAAGGAGAACTCTAGTTCCAGGACTGTTAACTGCGATGTATATTTTACAACAGAATATAACGTGGACAGTTGACTTGAACTCGTGGGAAGTGAGTGATACAAAGTGATCACAAACGTACTTGGATATATCAGCTGGTGATTTGTGAAAATAGTCTGAGGAGGAAAGATGTAAGTATTAGCGTGACAATGCATGGACACCAATTAAGAACAGGAATGCACATATATTTTATATAAAGAGTTTTCGAGATATACATTTATGTTCTTTGCTCGATTAGAGAGAGAATAATTAAAATTAAAATTCACTCGAATAATAATAAAACATATAATGATAATAATAATAATAATAATAATAATAACAATACTAACAACAACAATAACCATTTAATAATAATAATAATAATAACAACAAAAACAATAATAATAATAATAGTAATAGTAATAATAATAATAATAATAATAATAATTATGTGACCATTTATATTAAGTTTCAAACTCGATATCACACAATTAACCGTCTTAGGTAATTATTTAGCTATTGTTAAAAAAAAACCTACTGTTTTGGGGTACTAATTTGAAATTAAAATAATATTTTAATTGATCAACCATGTCGAGTAAACGACATTTAAGATTTTGTGCTTGGATTTGTTCTAACCATGCAATAAATTGTGCGAAATTGAAAGTTGTAAAACAATCATCAATAATCATCACTTTTGAATAATACATATATTGTTTTGTGAATATATACATTTACGTACGAATCAAGAGGTCAATGGGTAATGCCGTAACTTGCTAATATGAATATTAGCAAATGTATACACTGATAATGAGTCCTGGCTTTTTTCTTGGATGAATTCCACACGAGGATGACAATCCCCATCGCATTATCTCAAAGTGTCATGCCGTTTTCATTACTATTTCAATCTCCTGTTTCGTTGTATAACTGAAACGTGAGATTAACTTTCAGTGCGATGAATTATTAGTTCTGTAGAAGAGTGTGTTACCCCGTGGTTTAAAACTACTTGCCCAGAACGACTGTCATGTTCAGTTGTGGTTACGAGATTTATCTTGAATACTTTATTGATTGTATATCAATATATTAAATCCATTTCCATGTTATTCTGTATAGGAAAATCGAACGTTCTTTGTTCCCGAACACATATGTATTGATCCTTAATGTTCTTAACGTGTGTTTATACGCGTATTATATTTTTTTTGCCCAAACTCCGTTAACCTCTTTCCAACTGAAGGCAACTGGACGAGCCCCAACGGCATCATTGCTCACGAAAGTTACCATTCTGATAGGATAGGGCGCACTGTCTGTACCGTGGTAACGCAGTTATCGTCCTTGGTCTGTCAGTATCAGCCGGTGTTCGCGGGTTCACTGAAACATTCAGAGCTACTAGTTTAGTTGGTTTCCTCCTGCCCTAAACTGCCACAACTGTGCTATAAGTGAAACGAACTTGAAAGCGGCTCTAAATCCCAGTTTAAATTTTAGAAATTATGTTCAACTGTTCATTCTGAAACAATTCTGTCCGGTGGTGTATAGTATAGTATAGCATAGCATAGCATAGCATAGCATAGCATAGCATAGCATGGTCCTGTGATATAGTATGCAAGATGAATTTTAACTTTGGATGCGGAATACCATGTGTGTCATGTGAGGACACAAGTACATGTATTATAATATACTGGGATACTGAAGATAGCATTTGAAGCAACACTGCACATAACATTACGTTTTACATTATTTAAAGTCGCTTTCAGTAATACTGTTTTAAGTATAGTTTCATAAAGTATATTACTTTTAACAATTTGACGATATTACTTTCTTGAAAAGAAAAATGTTATATCATGCCTAAATGATCTGAACAACTGTTTTGGATCTGAGGTAGTTATGCCTATTATTAAGTGCAATTTTTGCAGTTACTGATTAAATTATTGAAATGTTGACGTAAGGAAAAACTAATAAACATTTTCTAACAACAAACTAATGCATTTCACATTGACCTATATTCTAACAATTTTCACAATCATTTTCCAATTTATTCCCAACTTTTCAATAAAATAAAGTACGCTTACTTTTAACTTTAAACAGTTACACCTGTCTAACTAGTGGCTAGCTACCCTCAAATACTAGTATCACAGTTATACATTCAACAGTACTGTATTCCCAGAAATACTACACCTTAAGTTTAATAATGTGTCTGTTGTTGTTTTTTAAATATGTTTATAAACGCTTTCGAGATTGCTCATTTCATGGCTTCTTGGTTAATGCCAGGTATTCACACCTGCAACACCAGCGGCTCGGAGTGGTGCAGTAAACCTGCGTACAGCCGCTGGTACTGAACAAAATATGATGATAATTTCACTTGACGGTACAGACATCGCGTCCTATCATAATTGTTGAAATAATATAAGGTATGCAATAGAAATAAATCTGAATTATGGAAAATATGACAATGCCATAATAACGGCATTCAATTTTGCACTTTGAGATGGTAAAGAAAACAAACATAAAGAGGAATGAGAGATTGAATTCAACATATCATAGTCTTCTCCCTATTTACAAGTTATAATAATTGTATGTGCATGTGCAATATATAATGAGATACAAACATGAAAAAGTAAATACGATGCAATACATTGGGTGCTAAAAATACATAATTATAATGGATGGTTATATACAAATACATACTTATATACAATAACAAACCATAGTAACACTACTACATTTCAAATCGTTTATTTTTTCTAACATATCCTTGTACAGACATAAAAATAGCTTCATTTTGATTAAAGTGTAAACTATCGCTACGAAAAAGAATAGTATTTAAGTCAGGTTGCCTCCCACTACAATCAAACATACGGTAACTTATCTGTATATGACATAAGATGGACATCGAACAAAACAGTGATAATTATTTTTGTAGGCATGCATTAGAAATAATTCTCAATTATGAAATATAGGACAACATCACACCGGCATTCAAGTTAGAACTGTGATATGGTTAAGAAAACAAACATGAAGCCTGCTGATGAGTGAGCTAGCACAAACACGACAACATAAATAGTTGTGATAGCAATCTCATTGTCAACTGTTTACACTTCCAATGGGTTAAATAGCCTACAAACAGTGAAAAAAACGATTCCGTCGAGAGTACAAATATTATTTTATTTACGCAAGGATACGAATAAATTGCTAAAAGCCTCACGATCTATAAGTTCAATACGGGCCTAGAGACGGAAAGACATATTGTCATATTATCCAGTGTGATGTATTGGAAACTTTCAATCACGCAGTGATGAAAACAATGGTTTGATGCTCGTAGTTCATGCGACTGGATTTATAGATTCAAGGAACAAGCAACGTTAGTTGAATTTCAAGCCAAATTGCATATTAAGTCTTTGTTCGATAGCTCTTGACATTTATGAATCGATTTACAGAATCTAAAACAAATTGCAAGGGTAATAGGTATGAATATGTAAATTGATTTCAATAGTCATTATTTTAATAGAAATATGTTGTACAAAATGACACGAACGTTCACATAAATAAACTATAAAATACTAATAAAATCTTGTATGAGCCTATTACTAGCACGCATGTCATATCATATGGTAGTGTATTTTTCATGTTCACCAGAAGCATATAGTACTTGTGATATTTTAGCATGTTTTAGCATAAATTCATGTATATCGCAACTGATTTGAGGTCTAGAAATACACTACCGATATCTAAATAAAATAAAAAAAAAGATACTAAAAAAAGAAAGAGAGTAAGAATAAAGAAAAATATAATTTAATCAAATTAAGAACAACAGGCCAAATAAGTAATTACATTTGGAACGCAATCTTGGATATCAATAAAATGCTGTAATCCATGTTAGGTCAGACATGCATACTATTTTCGGCAAACAGTATTCAAAGCTAAATTAACTCAAAACAAACTCCGAACTATTTTGGTCGTTAAATACATCAATACAAATTGAATATTTATATTCAATTACGTTTATTTCAGAAAAAAATCTGCTTCACCATGATGCGGTTACTGTTAATTCTGTGGATTATCCTGGCACTGAATGTGCAAGTACATACCTTGACGACCGCCGAGGCAACACCAATACCAGTAAATATCACAGGTATGTACGTGTAGATGTATATCATAGTTACGTGTATGACGCATCTGAGTATTACTATTATTGCGTGAAAATAGACTCTTTGGGGTTCATGTGCAGAGCATACGTGTTTTCATTTTCTATGAGTAACAGAATGTGAAAAGAAAATAATAGTAAAATTATACAGTGAGCATGTATATAAGAAGACAATACTTACTAGACAATTAGTATACTATAAATAGAAACTTCAAAACTATTCCTGAAATTAAAGTGAAAGTCACATATGGAGACCAATTTTCTCCTCCAACATATTTACTGTTATGTCAGTTTTAAACTAACTCCGAACTAACTTCTAAGCATAGTTTTAAAACTATGTCAGTTTAATGCTGTGAAATGTCACTGACAACCACTTTGGTACTCTCTGTACTATGTTCATCGTGCTTCTTGTACTGTAACTGATTGTACATTATTGTACATTGTACATTGTACTATGGATTACAGATGCATATTAATAAAACGAATATATATTAATATGCATTTGTCTTACAGCCGAACCAGAAACAACAGCTGAACCAGAAACCACTCCGGAAGCAGAAGCCAGTACATCAGAACCAGAAACCACATCAGAAGCAGAAACTAGTACATCGGAACCAGAAACCACGCCGGAAGCAGAAACCACTACATCAGAACCAGAAACCACACCGGAACCAGAAACTAGTATATCGGAGCCAGAAACCACACCGGAAGCAGAAACTAGTACATCAGAACCAGAAACCACACAGGAAGCCGAAACTAGTACATCAGAACCAGAAACCACACCGGAAGCCGAAACTAGCGCATCAGAACCGGAAACCACACCAGAAGCAGAAACCAGTACATCAGAACCTGAAACCACACCGGAAGCAGAAGCCAGTACATCAGAACCAGAAACCACACCGGAAGCAGAAACCAGTACGTCGGAACCAGAAACCACACCGGAAGCAGAAACCAGTACATCAGAACCAGAAACCACACCGGAAGCAGAAGCCAGTACATCGGAACCAGAAACCACTCCGGAACCAGAAACCAGTACATCGGAAGCAGAAACCACACCGGAAGCAGAAACTAGTACATCTGAACCAGAAACCACAGCAGAAGCAAAGAGTACAACATCAGAACCAGAAGCAACATCTGAAGCAGAGAAAACTACATCAGAGCCCGAAGCAACAGCTGAAGCAGAGAAAACTACATCAGAGCCGGAAGCAACAGCTGAAGCAGAGAAAACTACATCAGAGCCGGAAGCAACAGCTGAAGCAGAGAAAACTACATCAGAACCGGAAGCAACAGCTGAAGCAGAGAAAACTACATCAGAGCCGGAAGCAGAGGCAGGGAAGGCGGAAGCAGAACAGACAGCAAAACCAGAAACCACTGGTGAACCGGAAATTATAACCGGAGAACCCGAGGGGTCAGCAGAAAACTCTACTGCTGAACCAGAAGCGTTTAGCGAGAAGGTGGCTGTACCTGAGCAGAGACCTTCGGTAATGGAGATAGTTGCGCCTCCGTTTGCCCTCATGGTTCTCATAGTTTTTGGTAAGTCAGAAGAAATCGCTGTGATCACCGGGTTCAAATAGTACATGATATGCCATGGTATAATTGTAATCAAATTTAAATGTAGCAACCCCATTAAAGATGTACATGCAATTAATTTTGATAAAGTAATTACTGGATTCGAATTTGTTTCATACCAATTGTCATTTCTTTTCTGTTTACATTAACAGGTTTGGTGTTTCTGGTGGTAAAAGCACGTTTAACAGCTGTTCCATCTGCTCTGGCCACCATGGGCAAAACCGCCATGACGTCTATATGGATGAGCAAAGCCAGAGTCGGGTGTGAATCCAACCCAAGTATGAGACTCTTGGAGCTTGACAAAACTCGCCTCGACGTATTGAAACCAGAAAAGGTCCCAGACGAAGAGTTTCTATCATTATTCGACCTCGAAGTCATCGACAGTCTTCGATCGTCTCACAATCGCCCTCACGAACTCATCCGGATTGCTCTCCCAGCCATGCTCTCCCTTGCCCTTTGCCCTCTGACCCTTTACCTCTATGAACCTTTCACCATGTTCCTGTGGCCAAAAGAGCAGTATTCCACCCCTCCGGATATCAACGACGCCATCTCTTGCTTCCTGGCTCCAGCCGGACTGGTTTACGCCACGTCGTTCGGCTTTGCCTTCCAGTCTGCCCTGAACAAGCAGCACGAGATATTGACCAAGATGACCACTGAGATGAGCATGATCGACCACATAGCCACCTTCACAACCAAGATCAGACTTCCCAACAAGAGCATGAGGCTGGAGATATATCGAGCCATCAAAGCGGAGGCCATATTCATGATAATGCAGATACTCGACAGAGATACGCCTTCTTATCATAACCAACCAAAGGAAGATGTTAAAGGTATGTGTTCGTTGACTACTGTAGTGTTGGAAAATACATTATCAAACGAATTTCTAATTATACTAATAATTGCTTGCGCTGCGAGCATGTCCTGGTACATTGAAATTACTTTCGCTATAATAACCTAATCGTGTTTTTTTTCTTCAAATTCCTACTAAATAGTTTTATTATGGATTTTTATAACGTTAACGCGAATGTTAGAGTGTGCACTAACTGTTGGTAAGGCGTAATCGTTATTCTCTCGCTATAAAAACTGAAGATTGCTAAATCGAGATAAAAGCCTGAGATATGATAACAGTATTACATAATATTCCTGTCTGATCCGATGTCAACAATGATTTTGCCCAACTACACACTAAAACGGTAACGTATGTATCGGTAACGGTAACGTTGAGACCATATCCCCTTCGGAAGTGTTTCCCGATCACATAGCGTACTATGAGACCACCTATAAACATTATTACCGTAGGAGACATGACATGTTCGTGAATGTTTTTCCTGGTTACGACACAAAACATTTCAACCGTATCTTAAATGTACGTTAATAACTTGATGTAAGATGCGCCCATTGGGTCCGATCAAAGACTAGTGGCGTAGATATATTAGGAACTGATATTGGGAACTGATTGCATTCCCAATATTATCCATATTGACGTCATTGTTGTACACGTCAGAAATAGATTACACGTGAAATGATTCTGTCATACGCCATAGGGTGAAGAAGATATTGAATGATTTTGTTATGATCCAAGACGATAGTATTGTTTGTCATAGGCGCTATGCCTGATTCATGTTATCTGTTCATGTGGTGATTTTGGGCGAGGTATACTATTGGAAAGATTACGAATAATTGCATTAACTCGGCTACCGATCGATAATCCATAAATTACATCTATCGATATATCTCAAACCATTCTTAGATTAATTTGTCAGCAATAATTTTCTAATTAATCACGTTGTAGGTGTCGATTTATATATTGACTAGTACTTTATTTTAAACAAATCAAAAACGAACTTAACTACTGAGGGCTGTATTTGTATTTGTAACAGTTAATCGAAACATGTCTGAGATGTGAAAATAAACGCCCAGCCAAACAAGATATCGATGTAGATTAGCCTTATGTCACTATCATCCCACGTCAGAGATATGCTTTAGTCGGTTGAATGATTTCACTTTGAAGTAGTATGTTTCCGGTTTTGTAGCTCCAATGCAAGATAACAAGTCTATGCCATTATTGAATGTATATAACTTACGAATGTTTAGATGAACTTTCTAGCCATTAGATGCGATCATTGATCATGATGTATACACGTTGCCAAAAAATAACTGATATAATATAATGGAATTAAAAGCATACAATCACAGATGGTTGATATATATACTGAAAGACTATGAAAACGCACCACTTAGTTTGGGGGGATATTTTTGGTTTCCAGACAATTATCAATTTGGAAATTCAATTATGTCATTTACAATCGTGACCTTTATGTGTTTCCATATTGTTTTTAATGCAACGACACGT
>JAULBP010106981.1:0-10333 GCA_032355345.1 Lepetodrilus pustulosus | reverse complement strand
ATCTCCTACAAATCAGGGACACGCTCCAATAGAAGCCACAGAAAGTGTGTGTGGCATCTGGAATGTCACAGACCTTGTTTCTTTTAGGACGTTTCTATATCCATTCATAAGATTACAGATAAATCTCTATTTTTAAATACATTAATTAAATGTAGGTGTTGGATGGTGGGAATGGGGGTGGGGGGTGGGGAGTGGTCGCTTGGTACTGCACACCACGTGCCACGTCTCGTCGATAGCTCAATCTACAGCTAACAAATGAGAGGCAGAAGACAGCTGGTTGGGAGGACAACAGAACAGCCAAGATTAGGATCAGGATGGAATGCGTGTGATGACTTCCTTCCTGCGAGTCCAACAAACTCCCACCAGTCGTCCTTCATAGTTATACTGGGGGTATATTGTTGTATAAATAGAGACATAAACTCAGAAATGTCAACGAACAGTGACACTAAATGTCAACTATAGTGCCACTCGGCGTAGATGCATTAATAGCTTGGCATAGTTGTGAACAGAACTAATTCAAATTTATGCCCCTTTATTATACAATCATAACACAACAGGAAAGGACATTTTATTCAGATAGTAGACAGCATGTTACATTTATTATATTAATGTTAAAACAATAAAGTTATCTGTATATGTTAATAATGTAAGAATAGATAAGAGGCATCATTAACATTGCTGTATCAATGGTCCGCCTCTGAATTTTCTGTACCTACCCGGATGAAGTAGTCGATGACGTCAGTGCCTGCACGTGCATCTCGTTGCGCCCGGATGAAAGCCTCGGCATGGTCTGATAAGAAAGATCGGTGGGACTTTCGTTCGTTTGGAATGAGAGGCAAAACCTTCAATGACGTAACCGACTAATTATAAACATGTTGCAGGTTTGTATTATGCTATCAAATATAAGTGGACATTTCAAGAGGAGCAGTTGCCATTAATATGTCCACATTAAAATCAAACATTGAATAGTAATGTAGGCTATTATACAATGCAGTTATATAATTGTAGGTTATATATAGTTATTATTGGGGTCACTATTTTTAATTTTAATATATATTTATATTTTTCAGAACTTCAAGCAGACACTTGTATTAATATATAATATGTTGGGTAAACGATGGTATCGTATATCAGCGTCATCAGCGGCAGCAGCTGTGCAAGTGAAGCTATATGGTCTGAAAGGAGTCTGAACTAAGCATGGTAACTGTACTGTACTGAGGTTCGTTCAAGATAGAATACATATGAATACGTATGCATATGTATTGCTACAGAAGGCGTTCAGCCAGAATATGTATTCATACGTATTCATACATTTCAATACGTGTCTGGAGCCCGTAGTGTTTTGTATGAAACCCCAAACCATGAAGCGAATGCACTGAACATATGCGCAGACTGGTTTCCGTGTTCATATTTCCTACAGCTCGTTCAGCCAAGACAAGTAGCGTATTGTATTGGGTATTGAAATATATTGGATCTTGAACGAACCCCAGGTCTTGACTCAGTTTCCAGTAAACTGCTTCCCATAATACCATTTAAAGTTAAACTCGCGTCTTGGAGCTAAACCTGGTCCAGACCGTGTTCAATAATATGGGCCTCAATGTCTTGTTTTTCTTCTAGATATCAAACCAAGAGGCAGCGTACGAACAGGGGAAGAATTATTCCATTTTCAACAACAACACAGCGACGAAGAAGATGAACATGGAGCCATTCCAGGCTCTGTCAAAAACGGCGAACTCCTCTCAGCTTACAGTTGAAGCGATCAGAAAACGCATGCAGGAGAGGTATACAGCTGGAATAGCATATATTTTAAATTTTAAGATTTGTTTTTTGTTAGGTGCATATCTTAGATGTGGTCGTGGCCCTTCTCGAGTGTGTTTTGCATTCGAGAAAGGTATTTAGCCAGGGGTAAACTTAAAGTTGGAAACTTTCTTATGTGTGATTTTTTTTTATATATATATACCTGCGACATAAGCGCTAATTCATGAATTCATTAATTGTAATGTTTTTCACATGAATATTGATCATTAATTGAAAGGATTACATTAGAAGGGAGCATGCTGTATAACATGTATAAGGAAGATTTAGATTATCTCGTTGGTATCCTTAGCCAGTCATCTATTCAAATAGTATTAATAATAATAATGATATTCATTAATGTAAAATATTGATTAATTCATCCTTTAAGTGGATTTATTGAGATGTGTAATTTATTCCAAGTTTATAATTGCAAATACTTTGAAAATGGCATTACATTAATATTGGGTTTAACATTTTAACAAGACATGTTTTGGCATATTAACGAATAACTTCATTTTTAGGCTTCATGTTATGGACGAAGTATATCGAGGTCATAAAATGGATCGTGACAAATTGGCAATCGATATTGACGACTCCAAAAACTGCATCGATGACTGCGAAGGGAAGTGCAACAGTTTGGAAGAGCGCTATACGTTCTTCCAAGAAATGAGGGGGTATGTGAGAGACTTGGTTGAGTGTCTTAATGAGAAGGTGGGTCAAAACGCTATTTTCTGGGAGGGACAGAATGTACTGAGTTGCCACTTCATTTCATATGATGACTTTCATTACTAAAATATATTAAGCAATATCTAGGGCAAAAAATAAATGTATATAAAAATAGAAATAAATTCTCGTGATAATTCTTCATGAGTTTTTCTCTAAGTTCTTTGTATGTGCGGACAGTTAATACAGTGCCCCCTCGATATAACACGGATTTGGATATAACGTCGGGTCAGACGTGGATTCCATTTTTTTCTTCCGTTATTTCACTGCAATAAGGCAGGTACAATAACTCATGGACCCCAACTTCAGCGTTATATCGAGGGGACACTGTATTCCAGTCAGGCATGGCAGTTTTCCATGGATCCTCCGATTTATTTGTCCAGCAGTTGGTTTATTTGCCCTGAAATCGCTATTGTCTGTTCCTATGCCTGCCTACTAGTTGTTTTCAATATCATTGTGTATGGGTGAAAGATTCCCACTTCAACGTAAACAATACTTCGCTCATTTTTTCAATAATAATGTCATGAATGAATGTTTTGAAAGTATTGTAACAAATGACTTGGCAACTCAAACTTGTCTCACTCATACTCTAAAATATGTCTAATAATAATTGCCTTTTTTCGGAATGTTGCAGTTTGCTGTGAGACAAGTTTATGTGTTTAAGGGGTGGGATCTTGAAACAGCTGCCCCTGTTTGAAGGAAATTCATTTTTAAATTGCTGTTGGCAAAACAAGAATACATTTAAATTTCAATATGATGTTCTGAAGCAGGGGTCATGCTGTTGCGAGGGCTGGGATTGTGTTGTCATCCTTGCACAGAATTTCTTTAAAATGCTCCCGCTTTTATCTTGCCATGTCTTTTAAATTTCAGTGGCACTGTTGTATTTTTAATGAAATGTACTGTGGTTCATTTCACGTTGGGACTATCAGAATGCCTGTTCAAATGGCGACAAGTGAATAAATTATGAAAAGATACTGCACTATAGACATACACATTTGATTTGTTTTTTAAATGAAATATTATTATTACCTTCATTGCCATCATTCTTGCTACTGAGTAAAAATGTCTAGAATTCTTTTGAAGAAATCTATTTTGGAGCTTATTATCATTCGCTATGATACAAAGAAAATATGTTGCCAGATCATCAGCCTAGTAGCTCGAAGAGTCGAGTTGTGACCAGTTTCAGTTCACGCGTTAACCCTTATTACCTCGTCTTCCAGGTGCCGCTCATTGACGACCTAGAGGGTCGACTGTTGACCCTGTTGAAGCTGCAGGCAGACAACCTGCTACAGCGACGTCAGCAGGACGTGCGAGACCAGTGTCAGGACTACATGACAAGTCGGTATCTCCATCTCCAGTACTTGTCATAGTGTACGTCGTACACAGATACACACACCAACACCACCCAGTTCTAACATTATGTCACCCTCCACCCCACCATGTCGTTTTCATGTTTGTGCATATTGCACCCGTTTTGCAAAACAAGGGGAGATAATTGTTTTCCGTTTAATGTTTTAGAATGTTTTCAGTATACGAAGTACTGTTAACGAGTTATGTGTGTCCTAAAATATACCATACAAAAATACCCCTTTCAATTTTTAATGGTATAGTTAACATCTAGTAAAATTCATCATTGTCCATAAAAATTACCTCTACCAAACTGGAATTATCCCTTGCCCCTAATGTCATTGACTACGATATGATTGCACATATACATGTACATGTATGTATATTTAGGCATTATTTTTTTTGTTTGTGGTATATTGAATTTATTTGAGGATGCAATGATATATTGTTTTTTTACATGCCACAGAAGTTTTATCCAAAACTAGGAAGCTGTTTTCTACTTAGGAATCTCTCTGAATAACTAAGGTGTATCAATTTTAGTTTTAGCGCAACAGGTAAATGTGAAGCACAACTGACTCGCCTGTTTCTAGTCAGTAATACTGTTGTAATCAGACCGTGATTTTCATAATTCGACTTATAACATTTCAGGCAAGTCTGCCAAGGTCATAATGGCTGACAATGAAGAACACATCAAACAACGGAGAGTTGCAGAGCGAGAAGCACGAAGGCGAGTCGATTAATTCTTGTATCAATATTAACATTTTCATCCAATGTTGTAGTTAGAGGACACAATACTTTATAGACGGATGGAGTTCTCTTAACCCTTTCCCTGCTGCAGGCAACCGGAGATGCCCTAAAGAATAGTGTCTGTGTTTAATCCGTTAAACTCCATAATCACTCACTCACTCACCGTGTTTAATCCAGCAAGGAGAGGGTTAAGAGTTCTATATCTTAAAGCTCAGTAAAATGGGAAGTTTTTCACATGCAAACACAGTAAAGACTCGGACTTCGAAAAGAATGCTCTTACAGTGCCACAGTGTAGTTTTGTCGGTGTACAAAAGAACTCAACACAACACCAATAGGGACATCATTGGACGTGGAGCTTTTACTGTGCTTTACTATTGTGCAGCTGCAATATTTATCTCATAAAATCATGTAATATTTGTCTAATTAAATCCTGATTTTGTGAAATTAATATGGATCTTTAAGAGATTTCGGTTATCTTCCCTTGTCTTATTCAAGTTATGTTTGATGTAAAAAAATCTCCACATTTGTGGAAGATATCATCGAGGCGTACTAAGACTAGATATGAATGAAGAAATTCATTGATTTTTAGAGAAATAGAGAAAGGAAGTATTGGCTAGAGTGTTCGAAATCCAAAAAAAAATATAATCTGGGGGTCATTTTCCATAGGCCCAATGTTAATGGTGGTGAAATCTGCAATGTTCAGGGGGTCTCACAGATATCTTTAATATTGCAGATATTCAAATGACCCCCAGGACCCCATCTATTTCGATCGCTGGGCTATACGTTTCTTAATCATGCTCTGACATTGTTTCCAGGTCTCGCCGACGCCGTGCACGCGAAGCCAAGAACATTCGTGGACACCACGACGGCTTGTCGTCCGACGATGAAGAAAGTCAAAGTGATATCTCTAAGTTCTCGATGGAGAAAGGTGGATTTTATATTAACAGTTCTTGTGTGTGTGAGATCTTGCTTGTTTTGAGAGAGAGAGAGAGAGAACACTTACGTTTCCACGACCAAGTCATTTGTCCCTGACATTGTTCACTTGAACCCCGTCTACATCTGGATATTCGATGAACTCTTTTAGTATATGGCGAGAGGGGACGTAGACAATGAACATGGACAAATGGATTGTTTTCAATGAAAACCCAGGCATTGATGTGTCAAGTCTTCAAACTGAAAATTCCTTTACATCCATCATGGTGGAGGCAACTAGAAATGCCACAATAATTTTCCGATTGAAAAAAAAGAAGGTTAATTACAATTTATAAATGGTTATTCTATTATTGTAGATGTTTATGCAATATTGAAACTTGGGATGAATTGGTTGACTTTTGTGTTATTATATGAATTCGCTATTAATTTGATCCCATTCTTTCCTTTATAGATATAATCAGTGCAAGTGCGAAGAAGATCTTCGAGGATGTGGTAGAGGACTTCAGTGAAATTGATTACATTCGCAGCCAATTTGAGAAGTGGAAGTTTAACTATGGGGACTCGTACAGGGAAGCGTACATTGGTCTGTGTCTGCCTAAACTATTCAATCCACTCGTGCGCTTGCATATGTTGAAATGGAACCCATTAGAGGTATGGAGTTAAATTTAATCTTTGAGGTTTATTCTCCCATTACATTAGTTACTGCTCTTTTGCCACATTGAGCACTTCAGTACATGGATCCACAGAATAAGATATTTTTATGATTTTTTATGGGGTATTTTGATGCGCATAAGCATGAATTCTCACAAATATGTTGTCCCCTATGGGTGAGATATTCCCGTTGCAATGTAAAGCAATAATTCAATCCCCCCCAAAAAATCACAAATGTAGCTGTATCGATTGCATGTAAACAATAATAATTGACACACGTAATGTTACACTAAAATTGTCCCACCCCAGAGTTTGACAGTATGCATTGTCCGCCTGCCAGGGACAGGTATTATCCACAGGAGGACAAGTGTAATAGTCCAGATTAATATGCCCTTTACCTACAAGGCAAGTAGGTCCACGGGGGCAAGTGCCTCAAAATGTTAATGCAGAGCACTGTCGCATTATTTTCAAGTCCCAGTTGCATGTGACCATATGGACTACAAGTTGCTGATTGATGCCCTTGTTTTCTTCAGGAGACGTGCATGGACTTCGAAGAGAGTCAGTGGTACGGCTGTCTGGTGTTTCTCGGGCTCCGAGACGAAGACGAAACCATGTCACGGGATGACGACGACATTAAATTATTACCGACAATTGTGGATAAAATAATTTTGCCTAAGCTCACAAGTAAGGCTACCGCTACAAGATAGTTCATATCGGGATCATGCCAGATATTTTCATGATTTTCATGATTTTACAGTGGACAACAGTATTTGTTGTAGTTCAGGATTATGTCAGAGTTATGTCACGGTTGTAGCAACAAACCAGTAGTGAAATTTGTTTTGTTTCATCAAAACTTGGATACCTGATTCCTATCAAATTTTCATTTTCATTATCGACTCATTGCTGAATTGTGTTTTTTATTTCAATACACATAGGTCATTCTTATTGATGATATAAATATGGGAATGATTTATATGTGATGTTTGTAGAGGAGGTATCTCTAGAATTGTTCAGTAGTAATCTTCCATTAATTTACAGTTTGCATAATGGTTAGTCATATTTTGTTATATGTAGGCCGTAATAGTTGCACTTTTTAATATAGAAAGTGCTTGTATTTTCTTTAAAACTTGGAGCCATGCATTCACATTAATTCAAATCATGTGATTAGTTTTGTTGCAAATGTCATCGTCTTTCAATTCAACTTCCAAGTACATATAGGTCATAGGTCACTTTTGAATTTAGAAAATTATTTTAGTGCAATTTGTCACAAGGACTGTTTTTTATGTGAATCTTTATTATCAGTGATTTCTTTTGTGTTCTTCCAACAAAATCTTAATTTTGTACAATATTATACAATGTTGTCATGTAACTATATTTCCTAATGCCATAAAAGACTACACAGCACCAAATATGGTGTATGGAGCACTACATAAATGCAAATATTTATTATTATTATTATTATTATTATTATTATTATTATTATTCATCCTTGGTCTGTCAGTACCAACTGGTGCTCACAGGTTTACTGCAACATTCAGCGCTACAGATGTTGCGGGTTTCCTCCTGCCCTAAACTGACAAGTCATGATGTTGGTGAAAGATTCTAGAAAGCGACTCTAAACTCTATTACCCAAACACTTTTTTTTAAAATACAAATTATTGTTATTATTTATTATTATTATTACTGCAATTCCACAGCAATGTATTCTCTGCAAAGCCTGTTAATTTAACAATCGAGACAAATCGGACTTCTGTTATGCCGGTCACATCAGGTATATTTGTCTCATTCCCACTGCACAGACAACTTACTATGCCTGGTACACTACTTTCAATAAGTATTCTCAATAATTCTATCGTCACGAAAGATTCCCACTGTAAAGCGAAACAACAATATTCACTCACTCACCGAATAATTCTACTTTTTATTTCAGAACTAGTCGAGTGCGCTTGGGACCCTCTGTCGACAACACAGACATCCAGACTAGTGAATCTTCTGCAACGGTTTATCCGAGACTATCCCAATGTCAACGGCGAGGCCAGGAACACACAGACATTCCTGAAAGCTGTCGCCAATAGGATGAAGAAGACCCTCGATGATGACGTCTTTATGCCTATGTATCCAAAAAAGTAAGCAGATATGTGCGCATACTGAAGTACATTTGAGACTTCAAGTTACCGTAATTATCCTATTAATTAAAAGCCTCTAATAATTTTGAACACTTAAATTAATCAGGAAAATAATCTGACCATAAAGGTATAAACATGACCAATTCTTTTCTTTCTTATGCTGTTCAAATTGTTAGGGTAATTACGGTAGTTGTAGTGATTTGAGGTGTGTTCAGGCTGCACTACCTTTTGCTACATAACATGTAGTGCTATGGAAGCCATTCGGTCAGCAATATGTATGAACTACTTTTCATACAGTATCTGTACCAAGCATTATTTGTAGGAAAAGTAGTGTAGTAAATTTAGTGCAGTTTGAATGCACCCTTGTTAAATGATTTTATGATATTATTTTAATAAAGCAATCAGTTCCAAGTTGTTATGTAGACAGTCTGGGTAATTGAATTCAGGAGTGCATGGTAGCGCAGAGGTAAGCCAAAGGTTCCGGGGTCGTATTCCCCCCAGGGGCCTGGTATCGGTGTTCAAGGACGGTACCAGTTCCAACAATCAAGACAGGATGCAATGTTGCTGTGTCGTGTATTATCCTCCATTCGTCAGTACCAGCTGGTGTTCACAGGTTCACTGCAACACTAAGCACCACAGGTGTTGCAGGTTTCATCCTGCTGTGAATAGACAACCTATAATATCAACTAATACATGTTGAAAGCTTCTCTTAATCTTAGAAATACAATTAACCATGGTAACTGATCGCTAACTTCCTGATACAGTGTGCTGGACAATCGATCTGCCGGGCCTGCCGTATTCTTCCACCGACAGGCTTGGACCTGCATCAAGGTATGTACTGTGATCCCTACACCATGACCTCCCTACACCACGATTCCTACACATGGGGTGTGTTCAGGTTACACTACTTTCCTCTACAAAATGCTACGAAGCGCTCAATAGCCATTTAGTACTACGTAGTGCTACTTTTGACTTTTCAGCCCGTAGTGTTTCATAGAAAATAGTAGGAAAACCCAAAGCATGAAGTGAATGGACTGCATGCATCCGCGAACCGATTTCCTACTATTTTCCTACTAAATCGTTCAGCCAGCCAAGTAGAGAAAAGTTGTGCAGCCTGAATGCACCCCAGCAGCCAGTAGCTCATAGTTGTGGCAGGTTCTCACCCCACTAAAGACAGATCAACATTGTCACAAATGGGTGAAAGATTCCTGCAGCGACATTAAACTCCATAATCACTCACTCACAGATCAACATATTACTGACTTACTACTGAACAGTAAATAAACAATCCAAGGGCTATGTTACCAAAGCAATCGTATATCTAACAATGTTCATCATTACAGCCTTCATGGAGAAACATTTCATGAGTCCAATTTCCCCTACAAAGGCTTAACGATGTCATTATGTATACGATAGCTTCAAGAACATGACCTCTGGTATTTCTAATGCAACACACTCGCAGTTTGATAGGATTATGGTACACGACAATTGACAGTACAGTTTGAAGTCATTTAAGCGACGTGGAATACATACATCAAAGAAATTTATGCATTATTTTTCTTTTAGATCATCTCCAATTTACATTTTTAATATCGGTGAGGGAAGCCAATTAAATCTACACAATATTAATAAGAAGAAATATTTAATATTTGTGTAATTTTTAAAACATAAAATTTTAAGTCACAATATTTCTTTTTTTGTATTTCAGTTGCTAGGCAACATTCTGTCATGGTATGGTATTATGAACGACCAAGTGCTACAACAAATCGCCCTGGACGGATTACTGAACAGATACATCGTCCTCAGTCTTCACATGGGCATCTGTAACAAGGAAGCTCTCGAGAAATGTCAAGCAGTAAGTCACCAACAACACATCGTCTCGATCACCGTTATGTTAAAGGCATACAATCACAGATATTTATGGCCGTTTTGGACTAGTTCTTAGCTACAACTACAAAGTACATTCACTTGACATACATATAATCATGTTTGTACTTCCAAAAACCTTT